>BBSZ01014214.1:0-27525 GCA_000981365.1 Subanguina moxae
ATTTTTAATTTTTAAGCGCACAAAGCCAAGAAGGAGTCAATGCAGCAAGGAATGGCCCAATTCAAACAAAAAAAAAGAAGACCAGCAAGTCAGTGATGCAATGATCGAAATGAAGGCGTACAACAGGTAAAGATGCATTGACTCGGAAAAGGATCCACTGGAGTTTTGGAAGGTATGTTTTGAATCCAAAATGTTTCGAACCCTATTGTGATTTAGGAAAACGAAAAGACGCTCCCAATTCTCGCAACGATTGCTCGTCGATTTCTCTCTTATCCTGCGACAAGCCATCCAAGTGAGCAACTCTTCTCAGTGGCAAGGGACGTCTACGACTACAGAAGATCAAGCTTGAATCCTAAAACGGCCGAACAACTCCTATTTTTGAACAAAAATCTACCGGTGTTGAAATTTATGTATTGAAAGAAAGTTTTGATGTATAGATTTTGTTGAATAAATGCCTAAGGAAATATCGCATATCGCAGCGATATATCGCTCACAAAATTCTCAAAATATCGCATATCGCATCGCAAGCCCTCTCAGGTCAAATATATCGCATCGCAATATCGCAAAAATGCAAATGGCCAGCTCTACTTCATAGTAATCATACATTTCACTTAAAAGCAAGCTATCGAGCGAAACACTTGAGCAATAAAGTTTCATCCAAATTTTTTTATCTGCATAAGTAAATGGTTTTCAGTGATTTACTATAAAATTCGTTAAGCTGTATGTCATTGCATGATGTAAGATCAAAAACATCATATTTTCAAGTTTTGGCGGGCAGTGGCAATAGACAAAATCTTAAAAAAGGCCTTCAAGGTGTTTTTATTTCTACAAAAATGGGATCCCAAATCGTATTTTTTTGAATTTTACTTCAAAATCACATTTTTTTCACACAAAGAGCAACAGGCAGTTGATTAAATGATCTTTTGTAGAAAAAAGTCCAAATGCCTTTATTTTCAAAAATGTCGATTGAAAGGAGATAATACTTCAATTAGAGATAAAACTGCATTGAGCAAATTGAATGAGTAGCATTCTATAAAGCTACCATTTAATTGCAGGTGATAACTATTGGGACCGGTGAAGGCAAATGGGCCACTTGGCTTGTGCTCCTCCTATTCTCTTTCAATTCCGCTGTCAATCCTGTGTTGTTGCTCACCTTTTCCGGCATTATAAGGTAAACATATCGTTCAAAATTACACACCACTTCCAATTAATGCCTTGTCTTACAGACAGAAGACAATGATGTTGGTTGCGGTGCGGAAATACCGCAGCACAACCAAATACAGTAACGTTCCACAAGGTAAAAACAGCACTTCACCCAGTCCGATGGACAAGCGGGCAGTCAACTCCACGGCTACAAGAACAGAATACAACGCTATAAAACTGCTTCGCGAAATATCCGAGCCAATTCTAGCCGAACCTCTATTTGCTCAAGAGTTTTAGCTCTCTTTTTTGTATGTTTGGTTAATTTCTATATATATTCGCGCACACAGTGACCGACACAAGTTTTTTATATTGTTTTTGAACTTTTTCCACGCCGATATGCAGAAACTTTCTGCGGCAATATGGATGTGTATGTCATTTTGCAGGTTATTTGTTCCTCTTTTAATTGATATATGACGATATTGTTTTTTCTTGTAAATTTTTGGTAAACTGAGATCAATCGACATCAATCCATTTTTATCGGACAAAAGTTTCCCATATTTTGTTTGCGCCACTTCTCGAATTTGCATGAAATAATAAATTTAAGAGAAATGGGATAAGATTCCTAGGCAGACAGCTATAAACCCGACTAGTTCAATAAAAAGCTGATGCTAGGAAGTTATCAAGCAGAAAGGATATCCAACATTTTATTGATCTCCATGTTACCGAATAGTTACTTTTTATTGTTATCCAAGTGGATAAAATTGGCATGTAAAGTAAAAATTTACATGATATAAGAAACTTTTGTCCGGTAAAATAGGGATTGATGTCAATTAATCTCAATTTCTCAAAAAGTGACAAATAAGAAAGCAATATTGTCATGCATCATTCAAAGGAGGAATAAATACCGTATTTACTCTATTAAGCGGGCACCCTCTAATAAGCGGGCACCCTGGCTAATGAATTTGCAGCTCTTCCTGAGTCGTTTGAGATCTGTGTCCGCATATTGGCGTGGAAAAAGTCTAAAACAATATAAGGAGCTTTCGTCCGTCACTGTTATATGTATTGTTAACATTCCCTCAATGCTCTTTCATCTTACTTTTGTATGGAAAATCTCATCTGCCTTGTTATACATACAGTTGGAAATTGTAGTTAAAATTTAATTTTATATTTAGTGGCCATTTTTTCTGTATATGAATGAATTGTATCAAGATTGTTCTATTGTTTGTTTCTTGGAATCAGACTAATACCAACTGGACAATGCGGAAACCACCACAAATTGATTATTAATGATTTCGACACCAAACTTTGGGACTGACCGAGAAAAAGGGATTTTAGATTATTTTTTAGAAAGAAACTTGTATAAATCAGTTGTTTTGGTAAAACTTCCAGCGCAAATTCTTCTATCTACCACTTCCCAGAGATGCTCGATTTGGCGACGGCAACCTGAGTGCATTCAATTTATTGTCACCAAACCACTTCTTGACTAGTTTGGATGTGTGCTTTTGAATAAATGTTTTGTTGGACGATCCAGTCGGCGTCGAGACCGCGTTATGACGTGCTCCAGCACACTTTCTTCCAGAATGTCACAAGTCTTGGCATCGTTCATCAATTCTTCAATTCCAGTGAGTAGTGTGACACCAGCGAACAAATAAGTACCTTAAAAACACTAGTACCATGCAAAAAAAGTTTTTTTTGTCCCAAATTTTGTGCCAAACCATCACTTATCCTCAAACCTGCTTCCACTCTCATGATACAGCTAGGCACCCAATAAGTAGTAGCATTTCCCACTTCGAAGAGTTTGACAATTTTTATGAATGACATCCCTTCATTGATCGCACTCATAACTGCTTATTTGGTTGTAAGATTTGGATCCCTTTGGAGCTTGGTTGGTTTCCCAATTTTTATCGAAAAATAATTTTTTAGTGATTATATCACCAAGACTAAAAGAACTCTATACACACACAAATGTACAAACTATACAACAAGAGAATGCTCATGTGAACCAGAGCTACAGCCGACCTTACCACCATTTTCTCTAAGTCTGACTTTGTGATTTCTAGCGAAAAAGATCGAAACAAGAAGTCGGAAGTCAAATATCGGCTCCAGCTCTGATGTGCACACACAAAATACTAACCAAAATGTAGTTCTAAGTAATTTGTGTTCTCCCAAAAATAGCAACTGATATTTTGTTGGTGATAGTGGAGGCTATGTAATAGAAGTGGATGGAGGGCACCACCTGGTCAGTGGATCCCCGCTTGTCTGCTGTACAACAACAACTGCTGACTATGAAGAAGGGGAACAAGGCACCAAATATACAGCCATTGATAACAAAGTTAGTGGACATGGAGGTGGCCAGGGTAAGCAGCGTACCAAAGCCTAGGTGAAAAGGCCTAAAACCTGGATTTAAAAAAAAATTTGGTATGGCTTAATCCCCATAGTGCAAATTTGTGGAACTTTTTGTATTGATCATAACTTGTTGAATATGCTATATCCCGACCAGATTTTTTTTTAGTTAAGAAGATGGGAAATTAAATGATACCAAACATTATTGATTTAATGTTAAACTGTTTAGGAAACTTTTCTTTTTTAATTGATGTCTAATTTTCAGGAAATGACCTACTCTATGGAGCAAAGGATTTGATGAGCAATTGAAAAGCATCCACAGATCATACAAGCAAGTGCAAATCGAGTACAGACAGAAGTTCTTCGACAATGACACTCTCAGTAAACGATAGAAAGAATTATTTTACCATTTGTTCAAAAATGGGAGAGCATCAACAATCTCGTCTTGGTGAAGAAGAGTGCGTAAAATATGTGCAGTTGGCTCGACAACAACTTCAAGAGCAGATGGACGGACAGGCGATTAGCAAACATTCTGTGACCGTCTTATTCTCCGGATTTGACGTTGTGCAAATTCTTTCTGTGATTCGGTGGCGTGCAAATGTCAAATACTTAAATAAGTCTCGTTATTTTATGAATTTTCTTAGAATGTCTCTGTTAAGATTCAATGAAGTGATGTGATTATGTTTAATATCTCTGGATTTCCCATCGTTTTAAAAAAGGCTCGACGGAGCAACATATATTTTAAAAATATGAGCAAAGCAGAAAGTTTAACGACTTGGATTGTTTCACAACTTAAATCTTTCAAAAAGTGCATACCAGCTTCTTTCAACCATGGCTAGTCGAGTCTAAAATCTTTGAGTTTCACTATGTGCGGTAAAAAATCAAAAAATTCACATTCATAGAAATTCCACTAGACATCCAAATGTAGTCGAAACTGTAGAGAGAATGAAGCAAAGACATGTAGATGAAGCCGAAGAATGAGGAGAGCACCGGCACTAAACCATCAAATCCGCTTAATTGTGATCAAAAAATGAAGTAAAATAATTCTGACCATCCACTCCAATAATGGCTAGTGCCTGCACCAAAAATACAAGTTCCACAAAAATAGCGTGAATAAAGTCGGATGCGGCTCTGGAAAAGTCGGGTATTTTACTGCTGGATATGCCTCTATATTTCAAAGCAGAAGAAGCCTAAAATGCTTAAAAGTAAATTAAAAAGAGACTTGCAAACGACTCACAATGTCGGCGAACCACAGAGTGCTGAGCAAACGAACAGTCAGGAAAATGGGTAATAACAAAAGTGAGCCGAAATACTTGAGAAAGGCTGGTAGAAATGAATATTTGAGCATGTCGATAAGTGAGGTAAGAGCAAGCACGAAAAATACGGACATTATGTTTATGGCTGCACACTAAAACTACGCCAATATTAGCTAGAACTATAGTTAATATTGTTCGGTAACTGGTTTCAATGAAGCACATTTTTATAAGTCTTGCAATAAAAACGGTGCAAAACCGTATTTTTTGTTAATTTTTGACCATCTATTTGTTGAAAACTGGGCTTTAGTATAGAATTGGCTGCCTTTTCTTTGTCTTGGTCTCCCCTATTAATTTTTGGATTTACCGTATAACCTCTATTAATCATCCCCCCTCTCTCGTCACACCAGTCGGTGGTCAACGATTTTTTACCGCTCAACCACCCGACAATTGAGTAATGACACCATACTCAAAAACACAGCCTTAAATCTCAGCTATATTTTTGAGTATAATGTCAGTATCCAATTGTCGGGTGATTAAGCCGTAAAAAATGGTTGACCACCGACCGTGGTGACGAGAGAGAGGAGAGGATTAATAGAGGTTATACAGTAATGGCTGTATGAATGAATAAAAGGTTTTTGGTCTTGTTGTTTTTGTACAAGCTTGAAAAAAAAATCAACAGGGGCGACCAAGACAAAAAAAAGCAGCCAATTCTATACTAGAGCCGAAAACTACATCTTGTGACAATAACAGTTGAGCAGCTTGAATGTATTTTCCACAAGAAGCGGACCAAGATAGCGAAAAAGGTAAATCTTTTTTCAGCGTAGTAACTTTTCTTGACACAGATTAATCTTTTGGTTCATTTTACTTACTTACTTATTAGCTTTTTGATTTTAATAATCTTCTCATTTTTTCGTGATGCCTTTTTGTTATCATGATGCTCCCATTCTATGCCATCATCCTCAATTAGCAGAAAACGACACCAAACGACCAAAAAAAATTTCGTAAATAAAAGTAGTAAAGAAGCCCACACAGAAAACACGCTGCACTGTAGAGACCTTCTTGTGTATCTCTTTTTGGGCTGCAACCACTGTCGTATTCTCCAAATTCTTTCTTCTCCGCGTTTCCAAGACGGTCTGTTTAGAAATGGAGACTTTGGACGGATTCTTGGCCTCAGCCACCTGGAAATGCATCGCACTTAGTTTATGAACAAATCGCAAAAAAAAAGCTGCCTCTTTGCTCTTAACATCCAATTTGTGGAGAACTAGGAAGCCTTGCACACTCGCCAACAACCCATCCTTGTATTCAACCAGAAATTCGCGGATCATACAGTGCTGAAAATAACAACAGTAAGTGGTTAAAATTGTGTTAAAGATAGGGCCAAAGTTTGCTTTTTGATTGACGGTAGCACTTTTTCATATTTTGTTGATATTCTCTCCCACTCCTTCTATTCTATAGCCATAGTTTTGTTCAAACTTTTGAAACAAAGTATGTTAAACTTTAGAACAGTGCAAAATGTTGAAAAATGTTTAGTCTTATCTAGACAGTAATTATAGGTGTATCAGACACATTCTAAGACAAGTTAGTGATAAAACAAAGATATGAACCGAAGGAGGCGATAAAACTCTCAGTAGATAACTTTCAAAATATTTTTTGTGGCATTCTGCCAATACAATTTTCTCTTCAGGGCCTTGTTCGACGCTAGGGTATGGATATAAGAATTAAAAGGTCTACCTCTGAGTATGTTAACTGAACAATTTACGGAAGACAAAGTTTACACGGGCAATTGACAATGCTGGTGGGACGGTGATCCGAATGAAGACTTGCTTTGATTATGTTTTGGAGATTGGAAATAGAGCAAATTTTAAATAGTTTTGAATGAAATATGTCTGCTAGCAACAAGATAATAAGTCTGATAAAATAATAATGTGATGAATGTAATTACAACCAAACAAGCCTTCAAGATGTCCTTATTTCTAAGAAATGCACTTGTTTTGTCTGAAGAGGGTTGTGTGCCCGGGGTGGTCCTGAATTACACAGGGGATCGGACTACGCTGGCACTACACTCCCCTCAGAACTTATTTGGTTTAGAGGAGTTTTAAAGGGCCCAATATTAGGCTTCAAATTTTAATAAAAAAAAAGTTGTGTAATAAAAGTTGTATTTTTTCTCAATCAATAGCCAAAAAGTTGATAGAAAAAGCTTCTATTTCTGATCTAAATTCTACAGACTACCAAAATTTATTTCTACCACAAGCATTAGAAAGAAAGTGGCAAAGGGAATACTACACCCTTTTAAGAAGAAGGCAAAAAGAGAAGCATCGGCCAAAAGCTTTGCTTTCAAAACAAAAAAGGGATTGCATTAAGACATCCGCCCAGACAGACTTGTTCCCTCCGATAGATGATCACGGAGAACAAGCACAAATAACAACTTGCAAAGAAACTAAAAATTAGAGACATATTTACAATAGATAAAAAATTGGATTTTTTAATTTGGGTCTTAAATAGGTCTGCTATTCATATTCCTGGCGTAGAAGACGCAACATGTTCTCATTTTCGAATAGTTCATCTGAGAGGCGTGGAAATAAAGATTCATAACCCAACAATAGGCTTCAATTCAACCCTAGCCAATCCATGGTCGTTTAACACTGGTCAGAATTAGAATATAAGTCTAATCTTAAGTCGAACGACTAACCACCTTTCGAAATTTTCGAAAATAACAATTTGACGTGTTTTTAAAAAAGCCATTTAATCCACTGCGGATTGATCTTTGTGAGTAAAAATATGGCTTGACGTAAAATTCTAAAAGGTCTAAGACTCAAAACTCAAGATAAGAACAGTTCTTGGGAAGAAATACTTTTCGAAAGTCTGTTTTATTCAGACAAAAACGATCTACTACAAAGATTTAGATTTTGTACTTTGTGTCAAAGAATAAAATCTTTGAGTAAAAAACTAGTAAAAGTAGTTACTTATCGACAAAAGAAAATAAGATAATGAAAATCACTTCAATTAACCAACCACTCACAATCAATGAAAAGAAAAATTTATGGGAACTAATTATTAATTAGCTTTTGGTATTCACCAGCTTACACTATATTTAGTGCAAAAAAATCGATCAATATGAAAAGAATGACAGCAGATGAGCAATTTTCCGATCTGGACCTAGCTTTTTCCTGCAGTTGTTGGACGGCAGATGGAAAAACTTCTCGTGATGAGGTGTTCTCTGATAGATACTTTAAAAAGATTGTCTTTGATAAATACCACTCATTGTTTTGGCCTTTTACGAGTTTTATGCTTTTTTAAGCTACAAACTAGTGCTGCATACGAAAAGCAGGCAAACGTTTTAATAACTAACCCTATTTAGGTGGAAACCAGAAGAAATAAGAAGCTGGGTCTAAAATAAGTAGATTCTACACAAATGAATAGCAAGTAATACAAGCCTTTCAGACGAACTTTTTGAAAATACCGTAAAACCTCTTTTAATACCTCCGGGGGTATTATTTTTCAACCCTCTCCGGGAGGGGGGGGGTATTATTAGAGGGGGGTTATTATTTTTCAACGTTTCAATGAGCCTTAATTTGGTCAAAAGATTAAGAGAAATTATTAGAGGGGTAGTTATTATTAGAGGGGGAGTTATTATTAGAGGGGGAGGTATTATTTTTTGACAGCCCTCCAGGGGGGGGGGTTTTATTAGAGGTGGGGGGTATTATTAGAGGGGGTGGTATTAAAAGAGGTTTTTACGGTAAGCACATTTAACCGTTTTTTGCCGAAAGAGGGCAGTTTAATCCAGTGCTTGTCACTCTTTTTGCTATGAAAAATGAAATTAATAAGTAAAATTCAAAAATTTTATAAGATTTGGGCTTCCAAAACCGGCACATTTCTTAGAAGTGAGCACATCTGAAAGACCTTAGATAGTTTAAGCAATAAGATTTTGGGTGTTGAGTAGAATTTTTATAAATAAATAGTTACTACTGTATTATACACCTCCCCCAAAAAAGAGGGGAAGGAACAAGTAAGGGGCCACTTTGTAAATAATATCCGCTCTGTAGGAAAAGAGAAAATCTTGAACATAGTTGCTTTTATAGCGACCTACCGCATAAAGAAGCTCTGGTATGCATGCTATTTTCGTGCATCCAGAGCTGCTTCTCCAGTAATTTTTTCGCATCTCAACTCCAAGCCCACGTTGCCCCTCGTAAGGGGGCTTGAGAGTTAGAGATGCGCGCACAGACTTACCTATGAGATGAAAAATAAATGCATCTACAGGCCTTTTTTGCCATAGTCTAATGAGAAAAACATGGAAAAGGTATAATCCCTGAATCCCAACTACATTTTTGAGTATGGTGTCAGTATTCAATTGTCAGGTGGTTGAGCCGTAAAAAATAGTTGACCACCGACTGTGGTGACGAGAGAGGGGGAGGATTACCGTAAAACCTCTATTAATCCTCCCCCCTCTCTCGTCACCACGGTCGGTGATCAACCATTTTTTACGGCTTAATCACCCGACAATTGGGTACTGACATTATACTCAAAAATATAGCTGAGATTTAAGGCTGTGTTTTTGAGTATGGTGTCATTACTCAATTGTCGGGTGGTTGAGCTGTAAAAAATCGTTGACCACCGACTGTTGTGACGAGAGAGGGGAGGGCATTATTAGAGGTTATACGGTAAATCTCCTAAATAAATTTCAAAACTTTTTTTAGGTGATTCGAAATTTTATTGAGTGTCAGAGTGCAACTTATCAACGAAATTTGGAAAATTTTTCGCATAAATTGGATACTTCATACGGAGGTTTTTACTTAGTTTTTTTATTAACAGTCTAAAATCTACAACTTTGGACCAACACTTGGACCTGTGGGGTTTAAATGAAGTTCCTGAATTTTCCACAATTTTTATCTTTCTCCATGGTGGATACTGGTATGAGGGCGACAAAAGCTTGAGCACAAGTTTTGTTGAGCCATTGGTCAGCAATGGAGTTGGTGTTGCCGTTGTTGGATATGATTTGGCGCCTGCTAAATCCATTCTTCAAATTGTGCATCAAGTCGTTCGAGCGTTAGAGGTTATTTAATTGGTTTTATTTTGAGCAAGCAAACTTCAAATTTAGTTGCTAACCATGAGATATCCCCATTCTGAACTGATACTGGCTGGACATAGTGCTGGCGCTCACTTGATTGTCAAAGGTTTCGTTTTTCTTTGCATATATTCGTTAAGGTTATGGTGTTTAGCGATTGAAGTGAGTGGAACTAACTTTAAAATCAAGAAAATTGTTCTTTTGTGTGGTATCTACACCAAATTAGAAGAGTTGGTTGATACTTATATAGGCAGAAATATAAGGTTCCTTTTAATACTTGTCTCAATATTTTTAGATACTAGATATTATTGGACTGAACTTTAGGTTGAACTCAGAGAAAGCTATGGAAGCAAATGTTGACATTGAAAAGTTTGCGGAGTCTTTTTTTCATGGCCGTGTCCTTCTACTCAGTGCGGAGCACGATGCACCGAAAATACAGGAACAGAACAAGTGGATGGAGGACAAATTGAAGTCGCTATCTATTGACTTCAAAAGCTTGGTATCACGTTGTTTAATCACTGACTAATCTGAGTTTTCTTCTAGGTTATAAGCAATACAAACCACTTCTCTATCATCCAAGAACTAAGCTCTGTTGAAGTATTACAAACCAAGGTTTTATTGGAGTTCATAAAGGACTAGCTTTGCAGATATATTTGTCAGGCTTTATTGACGCAGATAATCACTACTATCCAATATCACATTTGTTGAGTGGATTTACAAGAGAAAAAAAAAGTATGTCCGATTAAACAGTTCCTAACAACTAACTTTACTGTTCATTAACAAATTTTCTCCGTCTTCTTCTTTTCTAACAGTTTCTTCCATCAACGCTGGAGAATCCATATACATTTACTGTGCCGGTTCCCGAATTGTGAAAAAAAGCTTAAGACGAAAAGCATCCACACCATTTAAGTAATAACGGAACAATCTCTTCTCTCTGATAAACCCTAAAAAAAGAAATTGAGAAGTATTTAAAATTATCATATTTTCTATAATAGAAGCCTCGGTTCCTCTATTAGAGGCATGTCATTTTTCCAAACTTTAAGTCATCTGAAACCTCCGTACTTGTGAAGTTTTTTTTAGCTGTGTTAGAAGTCTAAAAGAGTTTACAAAAATCTACTAGACACTTTTAGAGGGCTTAAAAAACTACAAATTAATGGGGAGGTTCTTATTAAAGAGGAAGGATTTCTATTACAAGTAACATAGTAGCTGAATGGTGTTTTATTGCAGTTTTGCTCAGATAATTATTAGCTAATTTCAAAAATGAAAAAAAACAGCAAGAAAAAAGATAAATTATTTTTGGAATATACAGTCGGCCTATAGACATTTCGCAAATTTTATGGCCGGTCCAATTATGGTCGGTCCAATTATGGCCGGTCCAATTTTGGGCGCGGTCCAATTTTGGCGCGGTCCAATTTTGGGCGTGTCCAGTTGGACCCAGCTGTGGGTCCAACTTTTTGGGGTGACGTGTTATCGAGCTTCGACTGTATATGTCAGATGACATTTTGAAAATTTCAAATTTTCATTCTGCCTTTCATTCTGCTTCTGATTATTGGAAACACTGGTTAAAAGTTTTGTGCAGCACTTCATGCTCACTTGCTTAATCAATGCGTTTTGCATTAAAAAATAAAAAAACTAATTCTGGAGTACACAAACTAATTAGGGTACCTAAGCGAGAATAAAGATTCATAGCATTTGTATTTGTCACTTCAGTTTCAAGAACTATTTCATCGCAACCAAAAGAGTTCATAACCTAAAGTAGCTTGCCTCTAAAGCATAATAAACACTTTAAAAACTACATGGATCACAGCTTCTACAAGTTTTGTGCCAATGCCCATTCTAAACTTTCAATTTAAATTGGATCAATCCTACTTTTAGTCAACCTTCTAAAGGACACATCCACAGCCAACCTATGATAGACAAATTCGATGAAAATTTAAAAGACAGTGCAGAAGAATATATGGTTTACATTGCTATGTAGCCTTGGCAATACCCGTTTCCGTCTCTGTCCAATTTACAAACAATAACTCCAGCATACTTGTTGCTTTTAAGATCACGAGCCTGAAAAAATTGGCCAAGTATACATACGGAATGTTTTTTTTTTTGACTTGGTCCTCCTGCTCTTCTTTTGTAAATTGTTTAAACAATTTTTTGAGTTTTCATAATGGCACACAAATAACTGTACCAATGTTTAGAGTCATAGATCGAAAAAAGCTGGTATGTGATGTCGACAAAATTGGTTTTTGATAAAACCTGTATTTGGGTTACGACCAAAGACATCAAGCAGACTAAGGGATGTAGGGGATAAAGAGGGGTTTTTATAATGATTAAAAAAGGGTTTTTGAATATAAAAATTCCTTTACCTTGCACCCAAGAGCTTGCCTGATGTCTTTGGCCGCGAAGCGTCCGAATACCCATTAAAACCCATGGTTAGACGGCTCTTTTTATTTTGCAGGAGTATTTAAATTTCAGTTTTAATTGTTTTTTAATAGTTTTGTCAAAATAACATAGAAATTGTTGAATAAAATATGCATTGGAGGGGTTGCTTAAACAAAATTTACAAAAAAACGAGGTCAAGGCGAGAAAACATTTCGTTTGCATACTAGGACTCAACAACCTATTATATTTAAATATGAGCTCTTTTTAGAAAAAAAACTAACCAAAAAAGTCAAGCCTGGCCAGTTGTGTATAAAATACCTGCAAATAAATTAAGCAAAATTTTCGACGAAATATGAGTACCTATAAGTGTAAATAGAATATGGCTCTGAGAGTTCACAAGCAATCTAAATGAATATTTAAGAGTATTTAATTAAAAAAAAACTTCTGTATTCCCATTAACTTATACTCAAGTCCTATTATCTGTTCATGGGTAAAACGACACTTGCAGAAGGGTCTTTAAAAGAACGACACTTTACCCGCCGCTGTTCCAACTCGCTGGAGAGTAAATAAGTTGAACCTAATTTGAGCATTATTCCTTTTTCCCTCGGATTTGAATCAGTAGTTCGATTTTTGATTGTTTTTTTTTTACCACATGCAGTAAATGAAAAATTTAGTATCACCTAAAAGCGACCCATAAATTTGAAACTGAGATCTTGGCTCCAAGATTATTTTTTTACATTTAATTATTATTGTCAAAAAATGACGACTAGTAAACAGTTGAAGTTGAAAAACCCAGGAAAGCTTGTAACTTAAATTGCCAACTCTGATTTTGAGGCTCACTTGTTTGCAAAAAGATCACAGAAATGCAAGTCTAAAAGCATAGTTTCAAAGAGGTGCCTTGATTGTTGAGGTATGACACACACTTGGGACACTGACATTTTTATTAGTGGTCCTCCATTTTTAGGTCATGTCTCAACAACCAGGCCATTTTTGAACACATGTTTGTATATTTGGATTCTTAGTTTTTTTTTGCCATATACCAGTCTGTCCCAGAAGTTGTTGCTCTCTTTTACGGTCTTTTCTATCGAAAATACTTCTGGTAGCAGTCACGTTAGTTTTCTACATTCAACAGTTTTGTGCTCTCTTTATACTTTCTATGTCTAGATGTATAAAATAATCAAGCCAAGAGTCGTCAATCATCTTCGTCATGTGATGCTCTTATTCTATAATAAAGGTTTTAATGCGGTGAAATACATCGCGATACATCTAGAAATAGACAGTATAAAGAGAGCACAAAACTGTTGAATGTAGAAAACTAACGTGACTGCTACCAAAAATATTTTCGATATAAAGGACCATAAAAAAAAAGCGCAACAACTTCTGGGACAGACTGGTAAATTGTTTAGAAACGGTGTTTCTCAAATTGCAGAAATTTTGGCAATTGCGAGTGCACATTGGAAGTGATTTGCAATGTAATTCTTTTATCGACACTGGAGCCCAATTCTCAGCAAGTGCAGTATGACCGTCTTTATCAACCACTAATAATTTACCATTCGCATAATTTCAGGCCTGAAAATTATGTCGTTGATAATAAATAGGATGCAACTGACTAACATTACATTTGTGTTTCATCTTTATATGGCTCAATCACAACAAGTTTGTCCTCTGTATTGTTGGTAGCTGCAGTAGAATTGTCTTGTTTCAGTGAGCAGTTGGCAAGTTCAGCACGCAAAGGAGTGTCACCATCCACTTCATGTTTCAATTTTGCAACAATTTGAACGCACCTTTGCAAGCTTGCAATCACACTATGGATTCCATTTGATATGATAAATGAGCAGAAAATACACCAGCAAAAGCTACCTTTGTACACGCATTTCACCATTTTTCTTGGACACTTCTTCTTCCATGGTCAGCTTTTTCTTTTGTGATTAATAAATCCGCATTTTCAGTCAGTAAAGGCACTCAATCTAATCTGAAAAGGTTTTAGAATACAATTTAATTTACTCATCGAAAAACTGCCTCTGCAAATTGGCGTTATGTATTTTGCCTTTTTATATTTTACCCATTATATTCCTTATGAAAAGGCGAAGAAAGTGTACTTTTCTTCTTTATTAATTCTGTCGCCTCAAAAAAGGGATTTTATGGTAAGGAGTGTTTGTATTGATTAGATTAGAAAACATCATAAACTTGTCATTTATTATTTTCGCAACCACTTTTGCAATTGCCAATC
The DNA here is from genome assembly GCA_000981365.1 of Subanguina moxae. Classification (NCBI taxonomy): domain Eukaryota; kingdom Metazoa; phylum Nematoda; class Chromadorea; order Rhabditida; family Anguinidae; genus Subanguina; species Subanguina moxae. Next base: position 14,411 of record BBSZ01014214.1, read on the forward strand.
TTATAAAGGCTGCTACTAATGTTAACCGTAGAATCGCCGATTTACTCTATTAAATATGTTTTTATGTTTTCAAATTTCAACATCTCACTTGTTTTCTAACAAGCTTTTCTAACTACAGGATCCTGGAATATATTGAGAAATTAGAGTAAAAAGTTGTCGTAAAATAACCAGTGAAGCCTGTAAAAAACCTTATTTTACAGTTAATCACTCCATGTAACGACATCAAAAGGACCGGCAAAATAATGTTTAGTTATATGATGTGGCGATTGTATCTTAAACGCGTTTTGTACGTTTTACTGGTGCTAAATGGCCGTGAGAGCGACCAAAAGTTTGATAATGGTTAAAAAGAAAAATCATTGACAAGAAATGTGGATTTTGCTTAGGTATTCTACCTAGCGAACCTTTCTGCCCAGGTTATTCGCTTAGAACTCTCATTCAGATCTACAATCAAAGCTATTAGCTCAGAATAATTATCCAGACTATAACAAAAGCTCACAACTCGCGAGTAAAATAACAAAATTTCTGTTTTTAATCACAATTATTAAGTTATTTTTTTAGGGAGGTGTTCTCCGTAAAAATTAGTAACAAAGACATCTTTATTGGAAAGAAAACATCCATATCTGCATGCTGATAAAGAAAATTAGAAAATGTCGTGAAAAACAGCTGATATAAAAAAGTTTCCAAAATTTGATAGGGTAAATCAGTAATTTGAGGGGTAATTTCAGTTTTTGATTATTTTATAAATGGGGATGAACTTTTGAACATAAATATATCATAGAAACTTATTTAGGATGTATGCCTTTCGAGCAACAGATTTCTTCCCAGCAATAATATGCATTGCATACTATGCAGTTGTTCTGTTTCTGGCGGAAATTTCGAGGAAACTTGTCGATGTTGCACTCAAAAAGAAACGTATGGTTTTTTGACAAAAAAAATATTTTACACTTTTTCAACTTTTAGACGGCCTTTTATATGTATTCCTGATTGAGTTGATTGGAACCGCTCAGCAGACGACTTGTGTGTATGAAAATGGTTATCTTTTTATTCATTAAATGCATTGACTTATGGTCTTTGAAATCTTATTAAACTTTTTTTGCAAACCAATGTCATCTGCTTTTTGGTCAGATTGAGACCAATTTTGAGCCAATACCGTATTTTCTCATAGGGCCCATTAGCAAGGGAAAGCTTAAAGCCAAGTTTGGAGAGCATTTTTTTTTGACAGATTAAAAAAAGATCTCGTTGAAATTGACATTTTTGACCGTTAAACCAAATGCCCGAAGTTGACACTTTTGCTGTAAATTCCCTAAACAAAACGACATGATAAGCTGATGCGATCTGTAAAAACAAAATTTCCAAACTTCACCTAGAAAAATATTATGGTTGTGGAAAATAGGAGAAATTCTTGACACACCATGCGTTAAATAATTTGTTGCTCAATTATTTCCAGGCATTATAATCAAAAACTACGGTGCTTGGGGCTTCTTCCTAACAGTAGCTAGTCTTTTGTTTGGTAGGTCATTAGCAAAGATAAGAGTAGAAAGAGACTTTTGTGCGAAATGTACTTAAAAGACATAGTTTAGTTGGTGGAATTATTAACCGAGGAGCTTTCATCTCGCCACTTGCTCCCATCGAAATGTATACCCAAAACAAAATAAGGTTGGGAAACACATTTCAACTGCTTTATGCGTCTATAATGTAGTGTTTTAGTACAGAGAAGTTGATGGTTTTATTGTTGGCACAGGTCAGTTTAAGAGAGAGAAAGTACAAAAGTACCAGCCGAACATGAAGTGGTCTCGAGCTCTGCTAAATTTTTCAACCCCAGCGCAAAAGATTTTTGAGGGTTCGCCAAGCTTAATTAATCTTTTTAGACAATTGGTGGCTTGTCCGCATTTCGATTTGCAAACACCTTATGGTACTATTCCCTCAACTATTCAGCTGACCATTTCGCATTTTACGAGCGTCTTCCCTGTGCTATAGTTTACAAAGTTTGTTCTTTGAATCTGATTATTATTTCAAATTTACTTCCTAGGTGTCCTTTTTGTATGCATTTCTGTTTGAAATTGCTGCCACCTTCCTTCTCCGCTGCATTTTACACAGGTTAATTGGCTTACTTTTTGAATTAACATGCTGTGTTTCTTGGAACATAACCATGTCTACGCTCCCCGCCGTCACATGATGCCTGAGTTGTTGATTTTTTGCGAATCCTTCCACTCGATATTTTGCTGGTCATACCAAAATCCAAAATATAGCTTCAAATCTCAGCTATTATAGACGAGCAGGGGATGTAGACAATACACTACTTTTTTCTGCTTTAAAAATAGTTGTTAAGGCTGCCTTCTTCTTACAAGAACTATCTGGCTCCAATAGTGGTATCCGGTTTTTTGAGCATTGGTCAGTTTCAGAAAGTTAGAGGTTAAAACAACAAAAAATACCTAACCAAAATTTAGCTTTGGCAATCATTGGTGTTCCTGGTCTGAATCCAGTGACAGCATCATCGCGTCTTCAAGGTTTCTTTGATTGAGGTTTTGTAAATATATGCAGCTTCCGCAACGAGTAAAGCGGTAAACGGCCACTTTGAGACGGCTTCTTTTAAACCATTTTTTGAATATTCTTTTTAATGTGGGTAGAAGTTCGTCTTGGAAACAACCTTTACAAGTTTAGGTGTTTTTCCACGCGCCAACTAAACCAGGTGGATGTCCACTTGGTGTGATTTTTTTTTTCTTATTTTTAGGCTCCGAAAACCTTTTTCCTGTACTAATTCAAACATTCTAAAGAAGGTTTGACAGGGGTGAATTATCATGTTTAGGATGCTTCTCAATTTTTTCGAAAAATCGAAAAATAGCCTATGCAACGGTAATTTAACCCTGTAAAACTTTCCTTAGAATGCTCATGAATAAAAATTCAAAATTCCGAAGATTCCCTTCAGGACAAAAGTCCAGTTTTAAAAAGTGTTTGACAGGGTTGAATTGCCGTTTTCTAGACTTGCGTTTCTATAATCTTTTTGCACACAAGTGAGCCTTAGCATAAAAAAAGCTTGCAAAGATGGCACTTTTATTAGAAAATAGAAAGTTTTTTGAAGTATCTCCGTGTTATGTACGCGTCAAATATCTTAAATGAAGAATCTACACATAGAATACTTCTAGTTTAGGTTGTCCTGGACTGGATCTGCAGTGGTTTATAATGACTTATTGGTATGTAATTGAAGCTTAAAGCTTTCACAGTCCAACATTCGAGCAAAACACTTGAATTTCAGGTGTTGTCCAGTGGTTGGTTGGCTGTTAGCCACAAATTTTGACCGAAAGCCTAAGCAACATCTTTCATCGCCTGCCAAAAGCAAGAAAAAGAAGAACTGATTTTGTGCCTCTTTTTTCAAAACACTTACGTCTTGAATTGTGCAACTCACCTTTTTATGGTGTCAAACTTTTTTATCAAGCCATATTCCAGCACTTTAGATATATCTCTTTTTCAAAAAAAGCACAAAACGAATCTTTTGTCATAGTATGCCAATGTTCGAGAAATTCATTGAAAAAATTACTAGATGTTCAAATTAGTTTAGCTTTGTATCGTGACTTTCGCCCGAAAAAATCACAAAACAAGCTTAGATTGACTAAAATTTCCGACTTGTTTAATGTCTTTAGAAAAACTTATTGCCAAACTGTTTCCCAGATTTTGCTGATCATTTAGGGTTTAAGATGACTTAATTACTGTGATAAAATTGTGAATTTTTAATCATCTTAGATATGACTCGTGATTTTTGTTTCGCGGGAGTATAAACGCGGATTATAAGATGCACCTTGAGCCAGCCCCGAATTTTTTCTTTCGTCTAAACTGTTTTTGTCTTTAAAATTCCTAAATTAAGTACCTAAATATTAATACCTAATCACCGAAATTTTTTTGAAATGAAGATTTTTTTTAATATTTTTTAGGACATCCCTGAAGACCCTCTTAAGATGCCCTTATATTAAGACTCGACTGTATACCTTTCTAGTAGAAACTTTTAATTTTTTTTATAAGGCCCTTAACTTACTTTTTCATGAAAGTGGCAAAATATAAAAAAATTGGCTTTTTTTTTAACTCCTTCTTAAAAATTTTGACCCTATCCCTATATTGGGTACCGATTTTTGAATTTGGTCTCCTTGTTGTTTTAAACCCTTCTAAGCACTTCTAACTTCTTCTTTAAAATTTTCATGAAATTTTTTCAATTTTCACTTTAACTTTTAGAAACCGAAAATTTTTAATTTTTTAATAAGATTTGTACTTTTTTAACTACTAAACGTGCAGAAAAGAGATAAAAACGATTAAAAAGATTAAAAGCACCCTGAATAACTAGTTTATATTAGTGACTCTGGGTAACGACCGTATTTTCTCTATTAAGGCCCCACCCCCTTTGATTTAAAATCGTGTTCTCGGCATTCTGTTTTTGACTGACTTTTTGCATATAACTCTCAGGCGATCTACCACCTAAATTGTAGCTAAGATGATAGGCTAAAATTCGGCGGATAAAGTGCTTGAGAGTCATCTGCAAAAAGTGAATCAAAAACAGAATGCCAAAAACACGATTTTAAATCAAAGGGGTGGGCCTTATTAGAGAAAATACAATAATGTTGTTTACTGAGACCTACTGAATAAAAACACTATGGTATGTCACTATGGTATATCAACATTTTTAAGTTTTAACTTAAGTCATTTCTGCACTTTTTCTCCTAAAAGTGGGATTAAACCATTCACCACTATTTTAATTCACTTCGCGAGTCCTTTTTGTGCTACAAGTGACTTACTACTCTTTTTTCGCTGATATACGGTTCCTAATTCTTTTATTTGTGCCTTCAGCCAAATTTTGTACGTTAAGAATAGAGATGACTCCACGGTTTTGTAAAACGGTCTTTTGCAACTCTTTGCATAATGAAATAAAAGATTTTAAAGTTCCCTTCAACAAAAGTTAGACGAAAGTTGGAGGAAACTTTAAGAAAAAAGTTTTTATTTTCATAAGCACAGTGGTAAAAAAGACCATTTTATAAAGCCATGGAAAACGCGGTCGACATCTCTAGTTATGGATAAATGATATGAATTGTTGCTGTGATTGTTAATAAAACATTGTTTTGCATACTGTTTCTTTTTACAAAGCTGTGCGACTGCCATTATTTTATTTGATCTAAAGTAGCATCCCAAAGTAATGCAACAAGTCTTTTCTGCATATAATTTTTCTTAGCATTCTTGTTCTAGCAACCCTAATTTAAAAACTGACTTGTCTCAGACCATCTTTCATCCTCTGTCTGCTAGTGATTTATGTCTCAGGTTTGTTTGTGTACGCATCTCCCCCGTAAAGGGGGCTTGAAAGTTAGAGATGCGCGCACAGGCTTACCTGTCAAATGAATTCGAGCAAGGTTCTTGAAAAACAAACGCATTTCAGGCCTTTTTTACCTCGTGTCCGACCAACCTTTTGACAAATTTTGGTGGTAACTGGTAGATCTTGTGATACGACCAGTCAATTTTCTTATACTTACCTGTAAAATGGCACTTCTGGAAAACAAGTCATAGTTTTTTTTACAATCATTAAAAAAAATTAACACTCATTTTGTAGCTAAGACAAAAAAAAAACAAATAAAACGTGTAAATACTATTTACTAAATAGCCTTTCCAAACTTAAGATTTTTTGGTGTAAATACTAATAGGTGATTTTGTTGGATTGTTTTTGGGGTATGGATAAATGTCTTGTTTTATAAAGTTCGGTAGGAGAACGCAAAATGGAAAGGATTTGAAATGTCTGTTTTCACTATTCGATAGAGGAGTAAATATGCTACAAAACCACTCCGAAACAAATTAGTTTTTTTATTTGCAATGCTAGTAAATAAAAGAATTAAGAAAAAAAAGTAAATTACCGTATTTTCTCTAATAAAGCCCCACCCCATGATGCAAAGTCGTGTTTTTGGCATTTTATTTTTGAGCTACTTTTTGCAGATTAGTCTCAGACAACTTAACAAACTAGTTTAGCTACAATTCGGATGGTAAATTGTGTAAGACTCGTCTAGAAAAAGTGGGTCGAAAACAGAATGTCAAGAACACGATCTTGAATTAAGGGATAGGGCTTTATTATCGAAAATACGGTATAAGGTAAATTAGTGCTGTGCGCTAGCACAGCACTAATTTACCTTATACCGTATTTGTTTTAGCTATTTGTTTTAGCAAATTTGTTTTAGCTATCGAACAATATTTTGATACAATATTTTTTGCCAACACATTTTTGATATTGATAAAAAAATATTTTAAAGGTTTCACCGCATTTTTTCCAATAACAAAAAATATCTCAAACAATGACTTTTATTTAACAAACAGTCAAAAAACACAGTTTCTAAATCAATTTACCCAAAAAAGGAAGATGGGCATATAGAACAGTAAAATAAATGTGATGAAGACATATTTTTTTGGAAGAACTTTGACGAACATTTTCAACGCATTCGTCTCTGATCCCTTCTTAGCGTTTATCTCTTGAAGCTTCTTTGCGTATCCTTCGTGCGTTCCGGCGTGATTGAGAGCCCCTCTTGTGTTCCCATCTTTCATCGAAAGGGTTTTGGAAGGGGTAGTCGCGCAGGCCAGGCGTTGGGCTTCCGTAGACGCGATCTTCTTGTAAAGGCTAATTTCCGGATGTTGCTCATTTTTACTTCCTAAATGTATTATTACAAATCCTTTTAACCACAAACAAGGTAACAAACGGACAAGAACAACGATGCAAGCATGATAATTGCAGTTAGAAAAATCTAATAAGGTCGAAAAATCTTCTTATATCTAAAATGCTTATTCAAAATTTTCGACCGAGCGTAACCTTCGATGTTTCAAAAAATTTGACACGATATATCGCTTGGGCACAGCACTAATGTAAACAAAACTCCTTGTTTTACTTTTGGACTCTATTGTCAGTATTATCTGTTATATATTGGTGATTTGGATGTCTTTCGCAAATTTGTTTTGTAAATTATCTAGGGTCAAAATGTCCTCAGGTGAAGTGCTTTCAGATGTAAGCTTTGATGAAAACTTGGTCGGACCACAGAGCTCGTTGTATATGAAGCCACTCAGGATGCATTTTGTCAGGGTAGCCATTTTTAGTTATTCTTCTTAGTATAGATATACCAGACACCTTTTTTTAGAAAAATCTGGAACAAAACCAATCTATCAAGCTTTCTTGGGACATGGTCTGCTTTGATGAAGTCTTTTTTAAAACTTTCAATCTAGTCAGCGATATTTCAAGGCGTTGGAACAGGACTCTGTGGCAGTTCTTCTGTATCACAAGACTCTGAAACAAATAATTCTCGTGAAACAGTTCCGACCAGGTAGCGAAAAACTTTATTTATGTTTTCATTGTGGTTTATTCTACATTTTTAGCTGTGTTCGTCCAGCAAGTTCGTAAAAAAACCGAAAATAAAGGTGTGCGATTTATTTACGGGCAGTTATATAGGCTAATAACTTGATCATTTTAGGCAAATCTATCAATTCGATTGATTGGACGAAATATCCTATAAGCGTGGGTTTTCAAAATATTGCCGTTTGTGTACTGATGAGATTTTAGATTGGAGAAACTTCTGAGCTTTGCGCAGGTCTAATGGACAAGAATAAGTCAGCGTTGGAAACTGTTAAAGAAGAAATATTGGAGGAGTGTGGGTATAATGTGAAATTGGAAGATATCAAATTCGTAAAGACATATTTGTGAGACCTTGACTCGTAGTAAATATCAAATTTGGTGACAAAATATTTAGACTTGGCGCAGTGGCAAAAGCCGTTCTCGAGCTGATGTGGCTCTGAAGAAATACACATACCTTAACTTTTTATTTTAAGATGTTCACAATTTTTCAGAGCCATATTAGCCGTAGAACAGCCATATTAGCCGTAGAACAGGTCTACTCGCAACGCCGATTTTAAATATTTAACTGATAAATTTGAAGTTTGCTAACATTTTTAGAAACTGTTTACGTTTTAGAAATAATTTAGTCGAATTTTCAGGACAGGGATCGGTATTTCGGGCTCATCTCAACATCTTTACTATTGTGATTCTAAAAAATCTCTTGACTTTCGAAAACTTGTTGTTTAGGTGAAGTTGATGATACGAATAAGGAAACAGAAGGAGGAGGGCTCAGGACGGAAGGAGAATTCATCCAAAAAGAATTTATTTCAATTGAGGAAGCGAAGAAATTCGTTGAAGAAACAAATCATAGCTCTCCACCGTCATTGCTTTTCGCTGTAAGCTGGTTTTTGGAGCATAAGAAATGTGAATAATTCTTATTTCTTGACTTTGAGTAAAAACGGTACAACTGTTTGGTGCAAATAAATTGAGCTTTTTTTTTCTTTTTTTTCTTAAGATAAATCGTCATACCGTCATTGCGAGTTGAATGCAAAAAAAAGTTTTCCAAAATTGGAAATTTTGTTAGGACAACTTGCACTTTTGAATACAACACCAGAAAGGTTTTAGTCGAAATTTATCATTTTAGCGGTTTTTGAGAACCCTATAAAAACAGAACAATTTAGACTCGGCTGTACACCGTAATTAACGCAAAAATTTGTTACGAGGCACACTTGTTACGCGGTCACTTTGTTACGCTACAAAAATTTGCATATACTCATCTACAGTATTCATTTTTTGAAACGATTTTTTTATTTTGAGGCAATCCAACAAGCAAAAAGACCTCAGGAATCCAAATCTGGAAACAGAATTTCAAGAAGAGGCTTGGTTGTTGAGCCAGCCAGAAACTTAGCTTTATCCTTTTTTTTCTCCTAATTTTGATCATATCTCAGCAAGCAAGCCTCTTCTTGAAATTCTATTTTCAGATTTGGATTCTTGAGGTCTTTTTGCCTACCAGACTACCTCAGAATGAAGAGATCCTTTCAAAAATGAGTACTGTAAATGAGTATATGCAAATTTTTGTGGCTTAACAAAGTGACCGCGTAACAAATGTACCTCGTAACAAATTTTCGCGTAAATTATGGTGCACAGCCTTTAGACTCTACTGGATTATTTTTTGCCTTTTTACCATGTTTTTCTCACTAGACGAACACAAAATGCTCTCACGAAAAGGCCTGAAATGCATTTATTTCTCAAAAGTCTTACTCGGATTTATTTCACACTTAAGCCTGTGCGCGTATCTCTAACTTTATACATATACAGCCCTTAATCCCTTAAAAATAGTGAAAAATGCTTCTTAAATGGTCGATTTACACAGAAAACCAAGTACTTTTTTTTGACAGTGAATTGACAGTTTTTTTGACTTGATACAGAGCTTTTTCTCGAGTGATTTATGTCTCAAGTGTGGGTGTGTGCGCATTTGAACTCCAAGCCCCGCGCCCTCTTCGCTCCTTACGGGGGCGACTAGGACTTGAAAGTTAGAGATGCGCGACAGACTTACCTGCGAGATGAATCAGAGCAATACTCTTGAGAAATAAATGCATCTAGAGGCACTTCTTGCCCTATTTCAGTAAGGGAAACAGGTGAATGGCCTTCTGAAAAAGTGGACCCTTGTAATTCCCTTCCCAATACAGCTCTTATTCCCTTAAAAATTTAAATCGGCGCCAAATTTTTACGTAGGATACGTAGTTAGGGGGGGGGAGTTTAATAGGAATGTTTGGGAGTATGCTATTACATACAACTAAGCCTTAGGCACAAGGTAGACAAGCGTACGTTAGCAGTAAACCACTAAAGCTAAATAAAGCAAGGTATACGCTGGTTCACGGCTAATCTGCGCTGGTCTACCCTAAGCCTAGGGCTTAGTTGTATGCCCAAAACTTCCTATAATGAAAAGGGGCAAAAGATAGCTTTTTTATCGTTTGTAGCGTATAAAAAATGCATAAAAGAGGATAAAACAACAGTGAGGACCAGAGAAAAAAGACTGCCGAATTTTAAACTAGAGTTCAACTATGAGATTTACACAATCTATCCAACTGCATAGACCAATACAAAAAAAACAGAACAATAAAACCAAGAAAACAAGACCCAATAGACGCAGAGGCTTCACCAAGGCAATAAACTCAAGAATGTACTTTGGTGCGCAAATGTTGTGTGACCCAGATGAGTTGAAGTACAATGAAAACCTTTAGGCATCTCAAAGATATGGGAAACTTTTAGAAGCTCAATGTGAAGCACAGAAAAGAATAGGTCGAAAAGCATGGAGAGCTCGGATAGAAAGTTTTCCAGCATCCACCGTTGGAGCTATCAGTGATGTAGTGGTAGCACCGTAGTAGATTTAATTTTTGTTTGAATGTTTGTTTGTTTATTGTTCATTTGGCGAATAAATTTTGTGTCTGACATCTTTTGAGTGGGCATCAGTGTTTTCAAAAATGACTTGTCATTTAGCTAAAATGACTGAAATGAGTTGTCATTTTGACAATGACTCTAAATGACAAGTCAACTCATTTTAAGTCATTGTTGGAATGACAAGTCATTTCGTCATTTTAGCTAAATGACAAGTCATTTCAGTCATTTGAGTCATTCCAATCAAAATGACTTGTCATTTTGTTGACTCAATATGATTTTTATCCGATAGACTTAACTTTTATTATTTTTTAAGATGTCTTCTCTAACATCCCAGTCATTCCAGTCAAATTGACTTTTCATTTTGACGAAATGACTGAAATGACTTGTCATTTAGCTAAAATGACAGGAATGACTTGTCATTTTGACAATGACTTAAAATGACTTGACTTGTCATTGTCATCGATGACTGTCATTAAAGTCTGATGACAAGTGATTTTTGAAAACACTGGTGGGCATGATTAAAAAGGAGGGCATTATTATAGGTTTTCCGGTATATAAAAACAAAAATAATGAATTCACTTCTGCATAGAGTTTTGCAGCCCTACTCTGCATCTTTCCAACCAAAATATCTAAAAATCAATATAAATCAGCGGAGCTGTGCAATTTTGAAAAACAATATTGATTATTCAGGCTTCTTTTTCTTTAACCATCTGTGTCTATCTAACTACAATAAATATAACTCCTCTTTTGGTTTACCAACCTTTATAAAAAGTGGTAGAGGTGTACAAATTTGAAAAACAATATTGATTTTGCCATAACTTTTTACTCTCTAACTCTCTGCCCTGTCCTAACATGTGTTGAATGGAGCTGCATAAAAGGCCAGCGTTTAGGTGAATAAAATCATCTACCTCCTTCATCACTTCTCACTGTTTCTCTCCTTTAGTGTTCTCAGCAGTTTTTCTGTTAACATGTTTGTTTTAGCATAAAATAAGTTTAGACCAACTTCAAAGGCACTAAACTTATTTATCATTTGGGGCAGTAGTCATAAGGTTTATTTTTATATACCGTATTTCCTCTAATAGCTCCCCCGGGGGAGTTATTTTTTGGATGCCTTCTAAGGGGGGGAGTTATTAGAGCAGGGGGAGTTAATGGAGCAGGGGGAGCTATTAGAGGAAATACGGTACTTGGAATATACGATTTTGTAGAGCTACTCTTCCAATTGTTAAGAAAGAGTAGTGTAGTTGCTCAAAAATGTAATAGGTGCTGAGCTTCCTAAAATCCTTTGATTATAAAACCAAATAAAAACAGATCTAAGAAAAAACGAACACATTTAAGCTTGAATAATTTTAGAAGCAGATGCATATTATTGCTTTTCTACTAATTTATTTTTTCTTTTGTGTTGCTGCAAACCCAACAATTGAGGAGCCTTCTAAATGCGAAGATCCATCAGTAGAGTTCTCACAGAAAGGGAATGATGAACAACGATTTGTTGAAAAATTAATAGATCCATTCAAGAAGAAAGTTTTTGAATTCTTAGAAGACGGAAAGGATAATTTAAAAGAACTAATAGCATCATTTGGATCTCTTCTTGGTGACTTTCAAAAGCAAGATGAAATATTTTTAAAAACTAAACCTAGCTCAATATATAAGGAATGGTTTACCTTCAGCTACAACTTCATAAATCTTCATTTGTTTAAGAAAAGCGAGACATTAACAGGAAAAAAAATTAAACAAAAAAAGTGTGAGACGGGTAACATTGTTGAAAAGATTATAGTTGTGTATAGAGAACGTAAAAATATCGCAGAATTGAAGGAACTAATGTTTTGCCTAAAACAATTATTTGATAAATATAATCAACTGGATCAATTAGATGAAGGTGGCACTAAAGTTGTAAATGCAGTAGAACCTGAAATTTACAATTTTATTCAAAATAATGTTCGCTCTAAAAGAGGTGAAGCGGAGCAGAAGCTAAAAAAGAAGGGCCATAAGAGTAAGGGTAAGAGTAAGGGTAAGAGTAAGGGTAAGGGTAAGGGTAACGGTAAGGGTAAAGGTGTGGATGAGGGTGAGGGTACTCAGGGTGGTCAACCAATTCCTCCATATAATAATTATTGTAATCCTGCTCTATGTCCTCCTACCCCTTTTCCTAGTCCTCAGTTACGAAATGATACAACTAATTCTACAGGTAATCAAACAAATACAAATGTTGATTCAAAAAAACATGTTTTATTTGTAATTATAATTATAATTACTGCTATAGTTGTTGTGGGTCTTTCTTATTGCATTTTTAAATTTTTTCCGCCTAGTACACCTACAATTACACCTACAACTACACCTACACCTACAATTTAACCTACAACTACAGTTTAGGTGTAGATGTAGGTTTAACTGTTCTATTATTGTTTGTCTGCCTTTTGTATGCTTTACAAAAAACTGATTTTCAATGATATTGTTGAGTAAAGCACTGTTTTTTGAAATGATTGTCTTTTCTGAAATTATAAACAAGGCCACTATTTAGGAATTTGAGATTTTGGATGAGAATGTCCATGACTTTGAGACCCAAAGATATTGATGAGTTTTCACAGCATACAAATTATCATACGAAATCTCAAGCTCCTAAATATTTGCATACAATACTGGCTTTTATTGGGTTATAACATGACTTTGTGCTGTTTTTGTTTGATGCAAAAAGTTTTAAGTGCAATAAATATTCTGAGATGCATAATGTTTTATACCGATGGCTTATAATGTCAAAGAAGGGCATATTTACTTGATAGCTTCTTTGGTTTGTCTCTTGCCTCATAGGGAGGGTCTAAATTAGATGTGGTAATAGTTCTTTTTGATATTCATAATTAAAGAAGTTGAATAAATGGAAAAGTTTGCA
>BBSZ01014215.1:6300-16839 GCA_000981365.1 Subanguina moxae
CGAGCATTAAATTCGCTTTCCAGCAGGTTTATATTTTCTCACCGATTGTATTTTTGTTCAGCTTGCATTTAGGACAATGCACCAATTCACGCCAGCAAGAGTACTCAAGAGTGGTTGGAGGATCAAAAAGTCGACACCATGCCTTGGCCATATCGCTCTCCGGATCTAAACCCCATTGAAAATCTGTGGGGAATCCTCGTGCGCGATGTCTACGCGAATGGTCGGCAGTTTAACCACGTGGAGGATCTCAAGACAGCCTTTGCCCGATGTCTCGATTTGATAAACCCAAAGGTGAAAACGCGTCATTTTTTCCCTCTTTCAATGTCAGTCAGCTTCTTTTGCTTGCCCATGATCTGAGATAAACAGAATAGTGCAAAAAAAACGAAAAAAACAAGCGAAAATCGCGAGTAACAATAAGTGGTGCTAAAGTTTTGCACCAGCGAATTTTCATATTTGGCCAAAAAAAAATTTTCCTTGTAAGGCAACGAGTTCTTTCTTGCAACAAAATGCATTTTTTTGCTCTTTCGCATGTTTTTGTAAAAAAAAAAAGATCATTAGTCTAATAAATTGTGGCCATACAGCGAAAAAAGGGGGTGGTGCTAAAGTATTGCACCGCACTGTATTAATTAATTGTATGGGCTGGCTAGATTTTGTCCGGCCCGATTTTATACGACCCGATTTTGTCCGACCCGATTTTGGCGACCCGCAATTTACTGTGTACCATGGAGGTTAAGTGTGTTCATAAAACTAGCTATAACTTTAATATTTTTTCTATGTGCACTCATTACTTCTATACCTCATTGGAAAGGGCAGACACTCAGCTTTTTAATGAATACTCATTTGCAACTAAAAGTTCACATTTTTGCTGGGAAAAATTCATAAACCTGAAAAGTTCACAAAATTAGAACCTGAAAATTTTACCCTTTTTGGGTTTTTTTTCGTCGAAATACAAATTTTGACCATACTTTCGTTTACATATACGGGTTCAGCGTTCAGTTCTGCACTTTTTGGTCTAAAAAATTATTATAGAACGATAAGCTTTCTTACGATTAGCGATTAGCTTCACATATGTCAACTGAAAACATTATTTTATCACTTATCTTATCATTTCTTAGCGGCGCCGTACCCGCTTTTAGTTTTCTTTTCTCGGCGCCCGATATACATGAATGATTTACACAATGGTGATTTATACAATCTACAGTACGTGCGCGGAGCGCCGAGCATCGGCGCTCTACATTAGCTAAACATTAATGGTAAGGTCTCAAGATCACAGGCAAAGATTAAAGAAGAATTATGAAAGTTTCTTGTATTGGAATGTGAGTGGTGTTAGTCAATAAAGAAATATTTTGTCCTATTCGTTTTACTTTTGTGAGCTTTTCACTAAAAGCCACAAGTGGGGGCCGATTCGTGGATCGAACACGAAGCCTCTCGCACGGGGCTTGTGTTCGATCCATGGATCGGCCCCCACTTGTGGCTTTTAGTGAAAAGCTCACAAAAGTAAAACGAATAGGATAGAATATTTCTTTATTGACTAACACCACTCACATTCCAATACAAGACTTAATTTTTATCCACTTCTCCCCCTCCCCTTTATCCCTTGTGGTGTAATAGTTTTGCACCCCAACGGATATGGAGGAGGCAGAGACAACATACAAGAAAAAGGCAAAACAAAAATCGAAAAAAAATGGATAAAAATCAAATAGCCATTGAAACTTTAGAAATAAGCATAAACTATGGGTTTTGCCGCCCATTTCGTGCGGAGCACGACACGGAGGATGTTGTTAAAAAATTAATTTTTTGTATTGAGAGGAATTTATGTGATCATGATATTGGCGCCATACACAATTTTTTTTTGTTCCATCGGCGCCAGCAGTTTCAGTCTTTTCATCGACACAGTTTCAGTTTTCTTTTTGCGGCGTCCAATAAACATGATTGATTTACACAACAGTGATTTACACTATATACAATGCATGCGCGGAGCGCTGGAAGCGCTCTACATTAGCTAAACAGTACTAGACAATGCCACATATTAAACATTAATAGTAAAGTCACGAGATCACGGGCACATACTTGAACAGCAGCCGGGAGTGATGCGGCATTGCCGCAACCTCCTAGTATAGTAAGCCTAAGTCGATATATGTAGGCTTTTATATAATTAGTTCGAACGAATTCATGGGGTTGTAAAATTTTTAAGAGAACCAAAAATCTTAGATTTCTCTTTTGAAGACTATTTTTGTGCCTGGCCATTTTGTAGCCTATAATTAAACATGGACAGGTAGACCTAAAATGTTTTATTGCAGTTGCTGAAATCGAAAAATGGCTCAAAAGACTCCCTATATCGGAAGCAAGATTAGTTTGTTGTCTAAGTTGGATATTCGTTACGAAGGAGTGCTCTACACCGTGAACAGTGCTGAAAAGACAATTTCGTTGTCCAAGGGTTTGTGTTAACTTCTCATTCATGAATTTTTGTACATTCGTAATGAACACTTGTTGTGTTTCTGTAACCTCTTTCTTGTTTAGTTCGCTCTTTCGGCACAGAGGATCGTCCAAGTGTGCAGCCTGTTCCGTCCAGTGAGGATGTCTTTGAATTCGTTGTGTTTAAAGCAGCTGATATCAAAGAACTGATGGTTTGTGAGACTCCAAAGGCTTCATCTGCTCTTCGTGGTGGATTACCCAATGATCCTGCAATTGTCTCTTTTTCCACTAATATTGCTTTCAGTCCTTGTAAGTAGTCTGTTTTTCATCACAATCTTCCGACCATTAGTTTCATTTTCAGCGTCTGGTATTAGCACTCCGTACAGTGGCCAGCGTCGTGCTCGCGTTCCGTATTCCGGATTTCGTGTGCCTCATTCGATCTCTCATCTCTTCCGTGGTACGCTTTTATACAAATATTGTAACTTGGACGTGTCTGTTGTATCTTAGACGTCATTCTTTTTTTATTTTTAGGTTCGTACTGTCCAAACCACACTTTCCACGGGGAAGCTGCAATGAACAAAACTTATTCGCATTCAGCTGATGGTCGTATTGATATGGTGGGGAATGAGCTCGGTGGATCGCCATCCAATCGCATTAAATTTGAAAGTGACTACGACTTTGAAGCTGCCAATGTCAAATTTCAAGGACTAACTCTGCAGAAGGAGGAAAATGATAGCAAAGCTAAAGGTGATTGTTTTGTTACTCAATATGCTCTATTTTAAATTTTATAGGTGGGGAGATGCAGGAGCCAGTCGCTGAAACTGCTGAGCAAAAGTCCAAAGCATCTGAGAATCCTGAAGTGCCTGCAGCTGCTTTTTACGATAAGAAAGTTTCGTTTTTTGATAGAATTTCTTCACAATCTGAAGACAAAGAAAAGAAGTAGGTTTTCCTAAATCTTAGTAGAATTTTAATTTTATTTTGTTTGATTAGCGGAAATTATCGCCCGGATTGGAAGAAAGAGCGCCAGACCAACGAGCAAACCTTTGGACACACAGCAGTTCGTTTGCTAGCTTATCGCCGCGCTGTTGGCCGAAATGGCGGGGTTCGCTTCTTCAAAAACTCGTTTGATCGTTTTAACAGTGGCCAATTGTCTTCTCATCGCTTTGCTGGTGGCAGCCGATTTGTTCCTCATCGTCACGGTTTCCCACATCAATATATGGCCAGTGTTCCGTTGGGCTTGAATGTAACCGGTGGACGTCTTCGTGGATATTAGAGATTAAAAACAGGGAAAAATCGGGCGTCGGTTTTCCGTATTGGTTGTACTTCCATTATTTTGTTTATTCTCTAGACAGGCTTGTTTGTCCATCACACATTCTTTGACTCTATGTTGCAAATTATCATATATCCTGCCTTTTTTGTTCTCAAATAAACTACGCCTCCTGTGCTCTTCATTGTTCTGGGTTTTTTCGCTGGCGTGGTTTCAACACCCTGAGCCACCACGGTACATTGCTTGGAATACTTTGCGTTTTTTTTTGGTATTTTTACGTCCTTTTTGAGAAAGGCTCATTTTTGCCAATATTTTGTCCAGTTTTTTCATAATTGACATGACATCTGATACTAATTGACTGACATCACACTGACATTTGGTGTCAGTGTCAATGTTAGTGTGATGTCAGTGTGAAGCTGACGTCAGTGTCAATTATGAAAACATTGATTTTTTCGCTAAAGTTTGTATTTCGTACGCCTCCCTGTTTGTTTATTCCTTACAGTCAGGCGATTGTGAGTAATATACTTGTTTTCAGTTCGCAATTGGTCTCTTTATTAGTTCAAGCTAAATTTCTTATTTCTTACTCAGTTTAGTTCCCAAAATGTGCAATATTTCCAAGTCAATTACGAAAAGAAAGCCTGAATACAAAGGAGTGGATGATGTCGAAAGCTTGCTTTCGGGTGGATATAAATTATCTACAGAATCAAAAAAAAAAATACCTCCCATTACAAGCCAAACCGTTTTTTCTACATCAAACGACCGTTTTTTTGCGGCACACTTTGGCTTGGGCAAACCTTCGAAAAAACACATGCATATAAAAAAACTAGATTGATCCCAAGCAGGTTTATTATAACTCGCTAAGAAATTGCATCTAAAATATGCAGGTAACTCAGTATTTTATAGCAACCAGTAAGAGAGATCAAGAATTGTAATCAATCAAAGAGTTGATCTTACGAATTCCGCAGTTTTCGGATTGCCTTTTTACCAGTTCGGCAAAATTTCAGCAGCTTTTTTGCAATTAAGTAAAATTCTAATTTGGCATTTTGTCACTTACTTTTTTGTCAGATGTTCAAAGTGCGAGTGATATAATTTTCGAGTTTCACATTTACTAATCTTTGTACAGCCGATTATTTGTTTTGGAAGTGGGGGAAGGGGGGGGGGGTTATAATTCAGTAGTACCAAAAATTTTTTTTATGAGGCCTATTAGTAGTCAAAGTGCAAATTTATATTCCCGATTCAGTGTGGAAGTATTTTTTTTGTTTGTTTTAATTTAACTGAGATAAAAAGGAAGATTAATTAGCAGAAAATTTATTGAAATTCCATTCTAAATTTAAATAAAGAGAAGAGAAGAAGTGATGAAAATAGCTTAGATTTCACTTTTATATGGATGTGAGAGGAAATTGGGGAAGTGATTGTTGTACACATTTCCTTGAGGAACCACCGCACTGAATGATTGTGGGGCTCGGTTGTTGCTTCGGTAGAAACGCCGATTGATCCTTTCTTCTCTCTGCAACCAATCTTACTTAGCTTTTTTGTATTTGCTGGATCACTGGAAACAACTATTTAGACAATAAACAGGAATAGCTTACCTGAAGAATGTCGCGTAATCGAGCAGATAGTTGTGAGAAATAGGGTCTTTCGATGGGGTGGATGCGCCAACAGGCAAGCATCATCTCATAACTGCAAGACTTATATAGTACGGTTTAAAAGTTAAAGACTAACTTTTCAAAATTTTCATTATGGCTTTCTCTTACTTGAGCCGAATTACAGTTTAAGTTACTCCAGACTTGGTTTACCCAGCTTTTAAAGGCAAAAAGTCCATTTTCGGGAACATGTTTTTCAAACAATTACGTTTCTACTCTTATAAGCTCTTAAAAATGCCAGCCAAAGATCCTTGACTTACATAACATCCGGACAGTGCATTGGCTGGGTCAGTCTGCGGCCAGACTCGAGGAAACCTCTGATCTCAGTATTGGGAATCTCGCTGTAAGGGGAGGCTGCCCTAGTCATCAGTTCCCAGAGCACCACTCCAAACGACCACTTAAGGGTATAATCAATAAAAAACATGCAATTCTCGAGTAGTGGTCCTACCACATCGGATTTGGTGCTGAAAGCCCTTCTGTCCCACAAATACTCCACAGCCATCCATTTTAGTGGCAGTCGAGGCGCAGAGCCACTGCTGTAAGCAATGCTACTATCTCTGTCCTCCAGCAGGTCTACAGCTAGCCCAAAGTCAGCCACCTTGACTATATGGTGCTCTGTCAGCATGCAGTTGCGGGCAGCCAGGTCTCGGTGCACATAATTCAGAGAGGCCAGATACGTCATGCCTTCGGCTATTTGGAGACCGTAGTGCAACAACTCAAAGATGGTGATTACCTGAATGGGTGCATAAAATTTACTTAGAAATAGTTTTTAAACAATTTCGATTGGGGGAGGGGGGTGGTTATAACCGAGTAGCTCCGAATTGTTAGTCGTTAAATTAATGCTGAAAGAGTCGGTTGCTATGAAACCAAGAAGTCTTTTAGGAGGCCAAGTCAATATCAGCCAGGAGGAGAGCATGTCACATCCAACTACTATTTGGCAACAGAATCTGAAATATGTAAGTGTTTGTACATCCTTGGCTTCTTACATTTGTTTGTTTGTTTTAAAAAAATGTTGTCGTAAACCGATTAGGAACCTGTGCCGTTGACTTCGACACGCTCATTAATTGGCAGAAGAATTTCTGTGCGCTTTCCAATCCTCTCCAGAGTCAACTAGATACCTATAACGCCGAGCAGCTCATCTTCCTCAATCAAGCTCTTAATGATGTTGACTTCTCTTATTGACTTGTGTGGTGAAGTTGTATTTATAATGATGGTTTGGACTGATGTGGTAGTTAGATTATTGAATTTCTTGATTTCTCAGCTGAGATCTCGGGTTTGGTATGGCCGAGAATCTGGTTTCTCGGGCCTTGCAACTTTCATCTTGGTTTCTCGGTTGTTAGAATCAAAATTTTTATTTTTCGGAACTTTTTCAAAAATATGATGATTTTCATCAATGATCTCTCTTGTTAATATTCCGGACAAAATTTTCAACAACAATAATCGCCTACCCTATAAGGGTCAGCAACAAAACTACGCAGATCGCCCAGCTGCATGTAGGGCAGGACCACAGAGGGCTGGCCTTGCCCACTCAAACTAATACCCAGCAGACGGAGTACATTAGGGTGGTGGAATTGGCGCATAATGGCTCCTTCTCTCAGAAAGTCTTCCACATCTGCTATGCAGTTACTGCCTTTCAGAGTTTTGACTGCCACGGCAAGATGATGGCCTGAGATGGGATCTCTCAACAGTCCTTTGTACACATGTCCAAAATGGCCTAAAATTTCCATATTTTCGCGGATTTATGTTAAAATGTTTAAGAAAAATTTCCAAAAAGTGACAAACACGACTTTGAAATGGTGGAGGGCGGATAACTAGAAGAAATACGGTAGCTTTGGAATGGTTCTAGCCACCACGCTAGGTCTAGCCTCGGTATAGTGCAATACGTTTCTGGTGCCGTCAAAGAAAAGAAACTTTGATTTAATGAATTCCAATCAAATCCATCCAAAATATGGGCTTCAAAATGTCCAAAATTACTACCTTTTTTCTCGTCTGCCCATTGGTATTTGGTTACTGGATTGAGTTGTTATAATTGCTCAAAGGACCATACTTATCAGATTTTTACTTTTTGCATAATTTTTACATCAAATAGGGTATAACACACCTTTGCCAACGATTTTTCTCAGCTGCAAACAACTGTGGGGTATGAGCAATGGACGAATAGCATTTCTCAGCTCCTTGGACACTGCCATCAACACCTCTTCTGCACTCAACAGCACTTGTCTGGCTTTGAGTCCGCTTCTCGGGCCACCTCTACTGTTTGGGCCTAGTTTGTGGATGGGGTGAAGTTTGGCTGGCTCATTTCTCCTTGGACCTCTGAAGTCCCATGAGAGGCCGAAACAGGCCTGGCCCTCCGACTCGGTGCTGCTGCCAGTGGTTGAGGAGGAATAGTCGGAATAATCAGGCAGAGGCAGGGGATTCAGAAAAATACTCCCTCGCGACATTGCTCACTGGTGATGAAGCAAGGGCAATGATATTCATGCAAGTAGTCCCTGCAAATTATAGTATTTCCTAAAAGGAGTAAAGAATAAATAATTGTTCTTTTAATAAATTTTGTATATTGGGTTGAGCAATAACTAACGATCGTTGTATTTGCGCGCGTTTATTTCCATATTATTGGCATTTTGATTATTTTTTTCCATATTAATGTTCCTCACTATTTAGTTGATTAAAAATGCGTATCGATAATCATACTCATATTCGTCATATCATGCTTTATCACTTCGAGAAAAGATGGACCGCAGCCCCAGTCATTTCGCGATCTCAGTCAACTTTTTGGTGAAAATGTTCGGAAGTGGTTGCAAAAGTTTAACTCCGGTGACACGAGTCTTGAAGATGATAAAGGAAGAGGCCGCCCTTCAGATTTTGACGACCAGGCTTTTGTGCAAGCCGTAGAAGATGATGGGAGTCTGACTACCAGGATGCTAGCCCAGCAGTTCAATGTGTGCCAATAAACGATTGTGAATTGCCTCGAAAAAACCGGAAAACTCTACCAAGCAAATGGGAAGCAGTTATTGAAGTAGACAGTTAATATGATCCAGAGTGATCATTTAAACAAGTTTCTGATGTTATTTTACTTTGCGTTGCGTTAAATGAAAATATTTTGAAAAACGATCGTTAATTGTTACTCAACCCAATAAAACCGTAGAATCAGGTTGTGATGTGTTGAGGCTGTTATTCGGTGATTTGCAGCCTCTCACTAGTAAATATTCGGCTGTACAACATTTGGTAAGGCGCATTTTGGTAAATGCGACATTTGGTAAGAACATGTCAGGCCCTACCCCCTTGATTCAAAATCGTGTTCTTGGCATTCTGTTTTCTCCCCATTTTTCCCAGATGACTCTCAGGCAATTTACCAACCAAATTTTAGCTTATTTTCTCAGCTACAATTTGAGTGGTAAATCGCCTGAGAGCCATCTGCAAAAAACAGAATGCCAACAGCACGATTTTGAATCAAGGGGGTATAGCCTGTCATGTTCTTACCAAATGTCGCATTTACCAAAATGCGCCTTACCAAATGTTGTACAGCCAAATATTCTGGTAAAAGAGTCATTATGTAGGACTTTTTCGGAATGTCTGATATTTTATGATGAAAGTACCTATTTTTAAAATTTCTCAGATATCCGAATTAGCAGGCAGAATTTCAGAAATCTACTTGGTTGTTGTATAAATATGATCAAAAGTTCAAAAAATGGTTGCCAAAAATCCTTGTCAGAACAAAATCAAATCTATTTCACCCAGCCACACCAAATGCAAACAAATTAGTAGGTAGTAAAAGCTGTAAACACTAAGGTGCACATGGAAAGTTTGTTTGTGTATTTTGGAGTGAGTGGATGGGCACTTCACCTCCTTCTGCGGGGAATAATGGCCGATTTTAGAAAAAGGGAAAGAGGGAGGTATTTATATATATTTTAGAAAGAAGGATTTCCCCTGAAGAGGCTTTGATCCCCCTCCCCAAATTGGTAGAGTGCATGTTCTTCTTTCTCTATTATCCATTCAATTCTTTCGTTTTAGATGAATGACTGCAAAGTGGAGGGAAATGAGGGGGTGGTAATAGAGAAATTAATTTGGGAACTTGCAAACTGCGACACTGTGAAAAAAAAGAAAGATTTTTTGTGAAAGAGACTTGTATTTAATCGCAGTTGAGGTGAATAATGAGGTAAAAAAATGGTCGAACCCAGCGATTTTTTTGGGACGGAGGGTCATTAAATCGAGGGTTGACTGTGCATGCTTTAGTTATTGGTTTGAAAGTCTTTTGACTAAAAATTGAATATACAGTTGCGGACATTTGATAGGGAACGATGATCAAGTTTTTGTGTCACTTTTTTTTTATGTGTCACTTTTTAAAGAACCCCAATAATTTATGGATCGTCATGTGAGTTTATCAAACTGATTGTTATTTTTGTGCGACAATTGATAGGGAACAATCATGACTTTATTGAATCAACTCACAACAATAACATATCAGTACTTTGTCGAATATCTACCAGCATCAACAACAGCTTTGTATCATTTGAGCATCGATTCCACTAACTTTTGCAGACGATTGGTATTGACTCCCAGGCTTTCTTGAGAGCAACAAAGAACTTGAAATTGAACTTGCGATTACCAAGGCGTCTCTCGACTTCACACACCACAGATTCTCGATCGGATTTAGGTCAGCAGATTGAGCAGGCCAACCCAGAACTGAAACGCCGTTGTCTTCAAACCACTTTGAGATGATTTTGGCTATGTGCATGGGATCGTTATCTTATCGATTAGATTCTCAATTCTTTCATCATTGCGGAGCCATTTAAGCGAGAAAAATTGAAAAGAACACTCTTTTCGATTGAAAAAATAGCAAACAGTTGTATAAAAATAGTAAAAGTTCCCTATCAATTGTCGCATAAAAATAACAATCAGTTTCAGAAACTGACATGACAATCCATAAATTATTGGGGTTGTTTAAAAAGCGACACATCAAGAATGTAGCTCTTGAATACTGTATTCTCTCTAATAGAACCACAGCCTCCCTAACTCAAAATCGTGTTTTTGGCATTGTGTTTTTGGCCTACTTTTTGGAGACAAGTCCCAAGCAAGTTACCACTCAAATTGTAGCTTATTGTTTTAGCTATAAATTGGGTGGTAACTTGCCTAAGACTTGTTTGGAAAAAGTAGGCCAAAAACACAATGCCAAAAACACGATTTTGAATTAGGGGGTGTAGTTCTATTAGAGAG
>BBSZ01014219.1:5170-15416 GCA_000981365.1 Subanguina moxae
CCCCCCCCCCCCCCCCCCTAGCGTCTAAAACATGGCCTGCTGAGATCAGATATAAGAGGCCTCAATATAAAACTGTTTAGATTTTAGTAAGAATGACCTCTTTGGCACCGAGCTCGTCAGGCCGCGACGTAAAAAACTTAAAAGGCTTGAGTGAGACCGTTTTATGCGCTCTACATATTTCCATATTTTGCCTTAGGGAATTGAGGTAGCTAAGATTTGCTGACAACATACATACAACAAGCCTCTTTCTATTGGTTGCAGCCAAAAATCTGCTTAATGTTTTTGGCTATAAAGCAGTTGAAGAGTGCTCCGTTTAACTAATTTCTTTTAAAAAATTAGTTTACCTTGGTTCCCCAAGGCAAGAAGCTAAAATTTTGGAATTTTTAATAACCCAATTTTGAAATGAAAAATAGGGTAGTTGACTTCCGGTCTGCATAGTTTCGGTTAACCGAACATTCTGCTCCATATTTTTCAAATCATCTTGGAAAGCTTTCAGTGCCATTGCTACTTTTAATAAAGTCTCGACATCACCAAAGTCAAAAAAAAGGCATAATGCATTTTAAAAGTAAAACAATAGCCAAAGATGACACCAAAGTTGTCTGGCAGCTTTTACTTAATGCCAAACTCTTGCCTGATCATTTGTAAAATGAGACAGCCCGTGGGCCTTGTTTCTCATCCCACCAAAATTGAGTAGCTCGTCCAGTCGACAACACTCAGCCAGAGCTGTGACTGGTATTCGCCAGAAATCTAGCTCATCTTTTAAACGGATAGGACAGATCTCAATGGGGCGATGCAATTTCCCTAGACAATTACGTGATAAATACATTCTTATTTTCTGTTGACAAACCTGTTATATAATAATCAATGATGTATTCAAAAATAGTAGGTGACTTCTCGAAATAGTATTCCCTGGAGTGATCAAAGTAAGTGTCGCAGTCCTGCAATTCTGATTACAATGACTAATTGCCGAGCACACCATTTTATAAAACTTTGATCCCCACAGGTGCAATTTCAATTTGTATATATGTTAGTAATCTTCTACGTACCCGATTGTCAGGTCGTTGAGCCGTGAAAAATCGTTGGCCACCGACCGTCGTGACGAGAGAGGGGGGGATTAATAGAGGTTATACGGTAAATGCGACCATTATGAACAAGTCCAAACTGTGACAATACCCTACCGTTAGCCTTTCAATGTGTGTTTTGTCGCAAAAAAGTGCCAGTCGGCTGTTGTCAAGCCGTTGTCTGATCTGAAAGTTGTTAAATAAGCACATAAAAATAAAGGCTATATGTACTTTCACCCCTCAAAGTAATCATTTATCTCGTCAAAATAATTTTTTACCCCGTCAAATTTGAATTTCGCGAAAAATAATCATTTATCCCGTCAAATTACTCATTTACCCCGTCAAATTTGAATTTCGCGAAAAATAATCATTTATCCCGTCAAATTACTCATTTACCCCGTCAAATTTGAATTTCCCGCAAAATAATCATTTATCCCGTCAAATTACTCATTTACCCCGTCAAATTTGAATTCCCGCAAAATAATCATTTTGCGGGAATTCAAATTTGACGGGGTAAATGAGTAATTTTGACGGGATAAATGATTATTTTGCGGGAAATTCAAATTTGACGGGGTAAATGAGTAATTTTGACGGGATAAATGATTATTTTGCGGGAAATTCAAATTTGACGGGGTAAATGAGTAATTTGACGGGATTAATGAGTAATTTGACGGGATAAATGATTATTTTTCGCGAAATTCAAATTTGACGGGGTAAAAAATTATTTTGACGAGATAAATGATTAATTTGAGGGGGTAAATCAATTTGAGCCAAAAATAAATATTTGTAGCGAATCTTAAAGCAGATCTACAGAAAATTTGACCCTATTGTCCATTTTTTTTGCCATGGTCCCCCTATTTTTTTAGCCCTTTTTGATCAATTATGATATAATGAAGAAGAAAAAACGAGAAAAAGCCATTTTCTGCATTTTTTGTCATTAAAGGTCAATTGTTTGATCTTACAAGGTTGTTAACCTTGGCCCGCTAACGCAAAATATCGAAATTCTCGGGTTTTATCCTTTATCTATCACGCAGTTTATATCATTTTATCTCTGAAGAATTGGCCTTTGATTGCTTTATTTTAGAAAATTTATAAAGTAATCGACAACTCAAAAGAAACTCACCGAGTCCATAGAAATTTGGGCACTTCTTCCGCCCACGTTTATTTTCAAAAACTGAATGGCATGACTGCTATGTAGGTCTGCATTAGCTGCATTTGTCTCCCTGTTGTCCACTAATTGGCCGTTAAGAGGTATGGGACACAGGTCTTCAAAGGAAGCTGCCAGTGGGTCAAATTCGTTAACTATTCTTATTTTCTGAAATAGAAAAAAAAAATTCGCTTTGAATATTTTTTTGTTAAATTTAGATGCTTGTGCCAAGGTGACCACATTAGTTTTATAGGAAAGCGGCGTCTAAAAGTGTTTACTCACTAAATTTTTATGTATAAAAATTATTTATTCCACATCATCCGGGGCTACACGGAAATTAGAAAACTTTATTAGGAAGCTGCTGAAATAGTCAAGATTTAAAAGTGACGGGATAAATATTTGACAATAAAACACATTATTTGACGGGAGATTTCACTTTCAGCCTTTAAAATATCTAGGCAACCCAATTTTTCCAATAATATACAGGAATAAATCAAACAAATTTTATTGTTAGCATCTCTATTTTACTAAAATAAAAGAGGCGAAAATCTCAGAATGGGGGCGTGTGCCTCTAAGAGGGGACAATATGGCGAGTGGCCACCCTGGGTCATGCAATTAAAAAATAACCTGCTTTTTTCTGTTAGTTATACCTAACCCATTCTATAAATTAGGATTACTAAAGTGCAATGGCAAGGGGTGGAAATCGCCATCTACAAACGGCAATTACAAATTTTGATAAAAAAAATACATAAAGCACGTAAAGAAATCTTTCAGTATATTTAGGTTTGTTGGATCGAATAGTGACAACTTTTCACATTTTCGATTACTCGAGTGTGATATTTTTTACGTCCTGATACCTGTTTTAAAATTCAACAATGCGAGATTTACAATGGTGGGTCACGTGTCTACCGTATTTCCTCTAATAGCTCCCCCGGGGGAGTTATTTTTTGGATGCCTTCTAAGAGGGGGAGTTATTAGAGCAGGGGGAGTTAATGGAGCAGGGGGAGCTATTAGAGGAAATACGGTAATTTAGTTAAGAATAAACTGAATAGTCGCCGAAGGAATTGTTCGAAATCATTAGGCGACTATTCACAACTATTTAACAAAATTTCAGTTTATTTTCAACTAAATTAGACGTTTGATTGAAAATCTCACATTGTTGAATTTTAAAGGTATCAAGAAGAGAAAAAAGATGACCACAATTACTACTACAGAAGAATAAATGTACTTAACATCTCTTGCCTTGTGCAGTGTTACAATATTTAACTTTTCGTGTATGTTATTTCCTGTTTGCTAACTTGATTCATGCTCTTAGAGATTTCTCTATCTATGGTAAACTTCTCTTTAAGATCCGCCTTCCTCAAATATACACCTAGAGACGGTTCCAAGGGTTTTTCTTAATCAGAGAGTCGACTTCAATGATATTGCATGTACAAAAATGTTGTTAAGAAACTTGATGGGTTAGTTTAAAGCAGAAAAAGAATATTTCTTATGCTCTAAAGTGCATACAACTGTTAGGGATCCTTCTTTTATCATATTATTTGGTCAAACATTTCAGGGAGCTTTTGTGTGAGCAATAATTTATTAAAAAAGGTATGACAAGCCCTACTTAACATTTTATAGGCTTGCAAAACACATATATAGAAGCCTAAAGGCTTAAAAGGCTTCTAAGCAATATTAGTATAAAGGAAAAACCGCACAGTTTTTTGCGCCTCTTGTGTTTCATCTCTAACCAACATCTAATCTATTGAACAACATATTAAATGGTTAATGTTGTTACCCATATTCCCAGCAAATGTTGTTTTACCTGCGTAGTGGGGCAGAAAAACTCCAGATTGATTTTTTGGCTGTTTTGCAAGGAATTAAGTGCTCGACGTTGAGTCTTGTTTCGTACTCGAGGAATCATTCCTTCCTTGAATAATTAAGCATGGGAAACAAAAATGAATACTTTTTTACTGCAAACAACAAAAAATTCTGTCAGACATAATAAATTCTCAAAGGTAATACAGAACAAGGCACACTTTTTCCCCCAAAAATACTTTTTCTTTTGGTCCAAATTTGGACCAGCTAAAGTGCATTATTAAATAGTTGGCCAAAAATGTTTGTAATGGTGTTATTATGTCCTTTTAACTATCGCAAAAAGGTTGAGACATGTTTTTACGTCGCTGCTCACCACTTTTTGACTATATCTAAAAATTTGTTCAATTTTTTAATTTGCACTATTTTCTACTCCTTTTAGTCATAGAAAATTAGTTGTTGAAAAGTCAACAGTTTCCATATTTTACATTAGTGGGCCAATGTAAACAACCTTATAAATGGCAGTTTTAGACCCCAGATACTACACTTAGGCATACAACTAAGCCTTAGGGCAGGCTAGTGTAGGTTAGCCGTGACAGAGTTAATGCCTTGTTTCACTTCGGTTTAGTGGTTCTCGGCCAACCTATGCTGATCTAATCATAATAACACAATTTTAAACATTTTTAGCCAATTACCGGGTAGTGCACTCCAGTCTTTGGACCAACTATATAACAAATTAAAAATAGAGTATTCCATGGGTCTTGCTACAAAGGAATAGAGTTTAAGGCATTACTATAGTGACGCTCCACTATGGTCTTTATGAAGCAGTGAAAAAAAGTTTTTAAGAATACTGTGTAAAAAATCAAGTATGACTTAAAATTGGTTCTAGTTCTTATAGGATCATAATGTAGTGATTTTTCATCACTAGGACAGGGTATCCTTAATGTTTACGCATATGGTAACTTTCAGATTACTGGATAGTATCTTTCTTGTGTGTGCACGAAGCGACATATCACAACATCGTAAAAGGCCAAGTGCTCATCAACTCCTTATTTGGATTGTATTCAAAAGGGTCGAGAATTTGCCATTTTGTATTTAAAAACATGGTGGGTAGGGAAAAGAAAAACAACGACTAAAATTTCTCATATATAGTCAAACTTCAATATAATGATCACTCCATAAAGTTGGATCCACAGCTGGGTCCGATCATTTTTTACCTTAATTTTCGACATCTTTTGCCAATTCTGATATTGATGTCTCTCAGGCAAAAAATCGCAAGGATTCTGAATTTGCCAGTCTTTTTTACACAACTTAACAATTTTGCCTTAAAAAAAGACAAACCTCTCTATAGCAATCACCCTTTTTTAAAAACGACTGGCACATTCATAATTCTTACGATTTTTTGCCTTAGAAAGATTGGTATTACAATTGCCAAAAGATGTCAAAAATTGAGGAAAAAAATGGTCGGACCCAGCTGTGGATCGAACTCATTGGGGTGATCGTTATAGAGAGGTTTGTCTGTAAAATTTACAAAAAATTAGCAGATCTTTTTCTGTCAAAGGCAATGAAATGTAGGCATTAATTTCATTCTCAACAGAGCTTGATTGAACGCACGGAAATGCTGATTTCGAATCTGGAATTCTTTCAAGAATGCTAGAAAACTTTTATTTTCTGCAATACTTAAGGACTGAGTCGAGCAAGCGGTAAATTTCATTAATAACTCCTTCATCTTTTTTGTGTTGCAGAAGTTCCCTGAAGTTGGCGTGGTAACTAAAAGCACATCGAAAAATTCAAGCCAAATGAATTAAGAAATTACCTCAGCGAAGTCGCTCCATCTTTGTTGAATACCTTCCGACAATCTTCTACGTTGCAAACCACCAAATCTGTATCACGTCCAATGTCTAAGAGAAGATCGAAACGATACCCGAATTCTTTGCTCCGAATCCAAGGCAAGGTCGAGTGACAGTTCGGATCAAATCGAATCTACATGTAAATTTTGAAACTACTTAAAGACTAAAGTAATCTAAGTTACCTTTTTACAACGCATAATTCAAGCCATTTAGCCTCTCTTTTAATTTTCTTGACAATTCTCTATAAAATTCTAAAGCTAAACGTGAGAAAATAGCAAAAATCCAGCGAGACTTAATAACGGATATAAGACAAAAACAAGGACAATAAATTATAAAAATTTAAATCGTCAAAAAGTCCATTGTATTTTTAAACCACACCAACACTGAAAAGCCGAAAAAACATTTGTTAATAACACAGTAGAAAGAAGAGATTGAAAAAAGATTTCTAAACTTTCCCACTGTTCTGCCAGGGTAATACCAGCACAATCTCTCTAACACCAAAGGCTTCTCTCTAACAAATAATTAAGCCTTGTAGACTCAAAAAACAATCCTGTGCAGGCAGCTAATTAGAAAAAGAACATTTTTCAACACCTGTGCTCTCGCCATATTCACTTCACCTTTAACACATATTGGCAAAAGGAAGGAGGCAAAAAAACAAGAGGATGGCGTAAATCCCTATATTGCCAACTCAAACATCTATAAGCCTTTTTAAACTGGTTTTAAAAAGCACCTAAAACACGGAAAACAAGCGCAGAATAGTTTAGTTGGATTGTATTATTTGAAATTTGTTCAAAAGTTAAAAAATGGCACACATAAACACGAGGATGACGCAAACCCCTAGCTTGCCAACCCAAACATTTATAAGCCTTTAAAGATTAGTTTGAAAGAGCACTTAAAAACGGTAAAACAGCCGAAAAAACGGAAAACGGAAGCAGAGCAAGTTCAAATCTTTCATGATAATATCAGTCTATATCCAACACATTTACTAACGGACACATGAAAGGACACATTAATAGGTACAATCAACATCTGGAAGGGCCTGGTTCAAAAGGATAGTGCTAAACGTAGAACAGATCTAGCCGACTTTTTTGTAGTGGATCACATCCGATGCATGGATAATCACCTGTTCGTTCATCTAAGATGTATATAGCACGAAAAGGTGGCGAAGACTTGCTTCGAAAAGAATTGCTAAGCACACCACATTGTTCTGCCAACAGATGAGAGGATTCGATTGCAGAAGCACAGGCTTTTCCGAGCTGTAAGACATGATCCCCTGAAATATGCCATATAAAACAAATAACTTACCACGCTGTGATCCCCAATCTTAAACTCTAATTTCTTGAATTGAACAAAAAGCTTTGTAGATAACCCGTATAGCCCGGCTCGGTAGATTCTTTTCTCTTCAGCAAATAGCTTTTCCATATGTTGTGCACCATACCAGCCTAAAGAAAATTAAAAACATTATTCGAGAACCAAAAATCCCGAGCGAGAGATATTGTGTGTGGCCACTGGCCAGTCGAGAAAAGAAAGCAAGAAAGGCACAAAATAAAGAATGAGAAAGTAAAATTCTTTGGACTTTTTCGTCTCAAGCTCTAACACTAGCGTATAGCCCTGTACCTTCTCCTTCTTATAAGGTATCAACAACTCAATGTGATGAAAAAAAATTCGAGATTAAGGTTTTTGAGTGAAGCAAATATTTGTCCACAATTTTTCTTTCGAATGATTCAAATCTCAAACACTTTGTAACTAGATTTATCCAATTGATAGCTTACGAAAGAGATCAGATCCAGGGCTACACGCTAGTTAAAAGGGTCACAAGAAAAAAGTTGAGAAAAACAAAGTTTAAACAATTTGACGGGAAAACACATTACTTTGTGGGGTATTTCACTTTTAGCATTTTATAAAAGCGTTTTTGCTGAAGAAGGGCTTCAAGAAGGACTTTTTAATAAGAAGCAAGTTTTCCTAGAAAAATGTGGTATTGTTGGCGTGACTTGGTGAAAATATTTGTGCCTTATTGTTCACCCATTTGACTTTTGCTCCCTTTGTTGGGCAAATTGAGTGGCTCAAGCTCGTAAATGTTGTGCTAGCTAACTGGCTATTTGGTGAAATTGGCAAGGACTGTTTTTAATTTGTTAATTGGTTTGGTTTCAGGCTGTGTGGTACACAAGAAGGCTGGTGAGTAATCTAGGGACTTGTGAATAGGTATTGAATTTGTGTCAAAAATATTTTGGTTTGCTGTTTGCGGGGGTTTATGCCTTGGAGGGCAGAAAAACACTAAAAACCAAGAAGGATCGAAGTAAAAAATCGAATTTTTTGCTTCTTGAACACCTAACTTCTAGTATGAAAACATGTTTCCTATTCTTTCCAGCGTGCACTAATTGTTATATTGGGTTGTTAAATAATTTTTTGCGGTTTTGTTTGATTGCTTGTCTCACCACGCTTTCCTGAGCACATTGCAAAGCATAATATAGCAATTAAAAATGGTCGAGCTCATCTACCACACTGTTATCGCTCTTTTTTATTTTCACTAATTTTACCTTATTTTTAGGATTTTGAAAATGGCCAGCCCCACTGACCAAAAACAGCACTTTCGACACCTGCTCCTCGACGCCTTTAATGCGGGTCAAAAAGCCGCCGCAACGGCTCGGGATATTTGCGATGTGTATGGAGAGGGATCTATGCCAGAAAGGACAGCTCAGTACTGTTGTGGTAAATTCAAAAATGGCAATTTTGGCCTTCAAGACACCCCCCCCCCACCGGTAGACCATCCAATTTTGTCGAGGACGAACTTTGCACTTTGTTGGAGGAGGGTGGACGTCAAACCCAAAAGGAATTGGCCGAGAAGATGGGCACTACTACCGTGATGGGGGCATTATGGTTTTGGGTCAAAAAATTTGTCGGCAATTTGAATTTTTAAGTAAATAAGGGCTTTATTGTGAGGGAAAAGGACAATTAAAGGGCCACTTTCTAAGGAGGGTCCACTCTGCAGAAAAAGAGAATATCTTGAACATAGTTTCCTTCAGTGCGACCTACCGCATAAAGAAGCTCTACTATGTATGCTATTTTCATGCACCCAAAGCTTCTTCTCGAGTGATTTATGTCTCAGGTATGTGTGTGTGCGCGTCTCAACTCTCAAGCCCCAAGCCCCCTTAAGGGGGAGTTAGAAATGCTTGAGAGTTAGAGATGCACGCATAGACTTACCTGCGAGATGAGTCCGAGAAATACTCTTGATCAGAGAATGCATCGAGAGGCACTTTTTGCCCTGATGAATGGCCTTTAGAAAAAGTAGCCCCTTTTCATTCACTTCCTCTCACAATTTAACCCTTATACCTTTAAATATTTAAATTGGCGCCAAATTTTTTGACCCCAAAACCATGATATTACATTATGGTTTCGAATTTTTGTCTCAGAAAGCTTAAAACAGCCGGCTTTGTCATGAAATCCGGGTCGATTTGTGTGAAAAAGTAGTTATTTCCTGTGACCGACAAATCCGCCTGGGGGGATTCTATGGTGCAATCAAAACATGACTTTGAAAATAAATTGAGATCGGTATTGAAAAAGTACATTTTAAAGTAAATACTCTATTAAGTGAACATACCTTTCAAATAAAAGCGAACAGAAGAGAAAAATGTTACATATAAAAATTAGTTGTTTTCCAAAAACATTACCAATTGTAACATGACCATTATAAATAAATTTTTTAATTTTAAAACCAATAAAAAGTTAAAAAAGCTTACCATTTATGTACAATGGGCTCAAAAGCAGGAGTTGGAACCAAAGTAATTCACAAAATGTTTAGATAGACGTGAGCAGAGGAGAAACCAAAAGAAATAGAATAACAGCCATTAGTTGTTGGTTAATAGCTCAATTTCATTACTTTCCAAGTTGAAATAAAGTGGAAAAAGCATGTAAGGACACCTCTAAATTAAATAAATCGACAAAAAAGGTGTATAGCATGGACGTTACGCACAGTCCGTCCGATTTCCGGTGATAATTGGGCACACTTTCGGACACTTATCTATAAAAGTAAAGTATTTTGTACCGTTAAATCTACTCTATTCAGCGCACCATTAAATTTTGAAATCCTGTTTTGGTATTAAGATGTTAGCAGAATAAAGTTATGTTGACTAAAAGCAGATGTTTATCATTTTTTAATGAAAAAATTTTGCAAAACGTATCACTTTCCTAGTATATAAAAACATCACCAAGTGTATGGAGATGTCCAAAAAGCAGTATTAAAATAATCGCCAAAACTTATTTACCGTATTCTCTCTAATAGAACCACACCC
Organism: Subanguina moxae; assembly: GCA_000981365.1. Lineage (NCBI taxonomy): Eukaryota > Metazoa > Nematoda > Chromadorea > Rhabditida > Anguinidae > Subanguina > Subanguina moxae. Next base: position 15,315 of record BBSZ01014219.1, read on the forward strand.
CCTAATTCAAAATCGTGTTTTTGGCATTGTGTTTTCAACCTACTTTTTGGAGACAACTCCCAAGCAAGTTACCACTCAAATTGTAGCTTATTGTTTTAGCTA
>BBSZ01014220.1:0-33406 GCA_000981365.1 Subanguina moxae
AGGTGGAGGCGGAGGAAAAAATTTTTGAAGCCGGAGGTCGGAGGTGGAGGCGGAGGAAAAAATTTTTTAAGCCGGAGGTCGGAGGTGGAGGTGGAGGAGAAAATTTTTCAAAATACAGGCCTGCCCGTCTCTCTGGTGATCGATCCTGCTGTATGGTTGCCATCACTTTATAGCACCCATATCGGCTAGCTCGATCGCCAGACGAGAGGCGGAAGGAACAGGAATGTTCCAGTGTTTAACATTACAAAGTGAGATCTAGCTAACATTCCAAACTATCTCAGAGATCCTTTTGCAAGGAAAAGAGACAATTAAAAGAAATATCAATGCGCTGGATAAGATAAATAATACGGGAAACAAACCTCAGTTTATAAAAGTGCACTTATTTACACTTATTTGCAGCCATGTCTCGGCAAGCAACCAACTTTTTATTTCTTTTTTGTTTGTTCTGCTTTCAAATTCACATTCTTGAGGACATTTTGATTACTGAAGGGCTTGAGAATAAAAAAATGCTTTCAAAAGTGGGTACTTGTGATCAAGAACATCCAAAATTTTGGGCAAAAGCATGACCAACTGTCGTCTTACCCAGTGTGGCTTGTCCAAACTTTTAATTTGATAGCATAAATGTTTATATTACTCCCGCGTTGTAAATAAAGTCTAAACTAACTGCAAGCTCAAGCGCTTTGAAATATTCCAATAAAAATGTGACTATAGCGTTTTTGGTCTAAAAAGGCTGGTTTCCTCTCTCAGTTATTATTTTGGCTTCTTTACAATGAAGCTTTTACTTATGCTCTTTTCGGTTTTTTGTAAGATCCCTGAGATGGCAGTTCAAAATATACAAATCTTCTTTAAAACACTCTATTTAGCGCAAAAAAAAAGAACTTAAACAAATAAGAAGTCAGACCATCCAGCGATGCAGCAACTAAATCAACCGCACTTTAACCGGCTTTTAAATTACAAACTATAATTGTATTTTCAGTGGTTATTAAAATTGGTTTCTGTTTTCGAATAAAGTGGCTGCATGACTGTGAAACCTATTTTTTCAGGATTCTCAGTGCCGTAACAGGAGAATAGGCCATTTTTCCGCGAACATAGTCAAAATTGTACATGACCATCACAAGTAATTTTATTTTTACACCGAAAATACTTCCCACTCTTGTAAAAAGGTTTTTTGTGGAGGTCCTTTCTTTAACAGTTGAAATATCTTTAGTCTATCTGTTTTTCTTGCAAGAAACCTTGTAAGCAAAGATGTTTCTCCATGCATCAACCAAACCAAGTGTATGTACACTTGGTGTAAAAAAATTTTCTTAATTCCAGGCTCTAAAGCCCTTTTTCCTGTAGTAATTAGGTTATTCTAAAGAAGGTTTGACACAAATAAAATACCGTTTCATTGGCTGCTTTTCGATTTTTTGATTTTTCGTTTCTTACCCCAGTACAAGGCATACACACACATCTTTGTGAATAAAACTAGGCCTAAGGCTTAGAGTAGGCCAGCTTAGGTTAGCCGAGACTCAGCGTATATCCTATTGTTCACTGGGCATCTCACACCAATACCAGCCACAAATTAGCTAAACCAACTAGACCCCCACTTGGTGGATGCAGATGCCCACCAGGTGGATTCTTCAAAAAAAGTGCCACAAATGGTCAACCCGGCCAAGTTTTCTGCATGTTTTAAGTGCTAAAACATAAAAAAGTGGTTAAACTGCTTTTAAACCAATCAAGAATTTGAAATTTCATTTAACATCCCATTTTAGACCACCTAGACCAGTCCACTTGGCACCGGCTTTTGGGCCAACCCTGGCCTCGCATATGTATTAGGTTTAGAGCCACCTGGCCTTGAGGCCAAGTAGTCATAGGCTGCGAGCCACGTGGACTCCTTCATTTACAACTAGCCAGAGTGGTCAAAAAAAATGAGTCAAAACTGTCTCAAAAATAAAAGTTAGAAAGTTCGTAAGCATATATGACATTTGAGTTCTTGTCCTGTCAAGCTTAAATGATCTTCTGCTTGACTTTCAAAATTAAGACGCTTTTCTTCCTGCTAAGAATACATCTTAAAAAAACGAATGACAAAAATACGATACAAGTTAACGTTTAAATTGGCACAGCAAAATCAATGGCTCTTCTCGAGTTCGTATTTGACTAGTATTTGACTAGAAAGAATGAGTTCCGGATTTTAAATGGCTTCTAGTTTTTAAAACTCTGAATTCCGCAAAATCTATCTGTCAGGTTTGTAGAGGAGATTCAGGGCTGAATTTTGGTCTGAAAATTGTTTCAAACCATCTGACTTTTTAACATTTTCGATTTGGTTGAAATTTCGGGTAATTTCAGAGCTCATGATGGTGTCAACCAGAAGGACCTGCGCTAAATTAGAACAGCTGTTGGAACCGCAATCTTAGTGTCGAGCAGCAGCCAAAGTAAGATGCGCAAAAGCACCAAAATGTGAAAAAAAAAGGATTTTTTAGACATTTTAGTCACACTAATTGTGTCGATGAACTACCCGGTTGAAGAGCAACTAGTTGAAGGACTTTGTATGTTTCAATAGGTAGATAACAACCCACTTGAAAAATTTATCGGTTGGAGAATAAACTTGTTGAAAAACTTACCGGTTAGATAATTACCGGTAGATAACCTTCCAGTCGAGAACAAGCGGTTAAAGAACTCAGGTAGAGCCAAATCAATACCAAAAAAAGAAACAAAAATTTTAAAGAATAGAGATTTATGAAAATCCGACTGGTTGTTCTAGTGTTGTCCTAAGTGGGAGAGTCGACTGTATAATCATTCGGCAGTTAACAGCTGCACCTCGTATGTTTATTATCTCGATGCAGAGAACTCAACAGAAACCCCTTTATGTTGCTTTCAATTTGCCGCTAATATAGTTTTACTAACGTCATCGATGCCAACAAAGTAATTTTACCATTTTGTTTCAAATTTTAGATTTGCTGTACTAAAGTATGGGTTCACGGCCACAAAATGGGGAAACCGAGCTTTTGTTGCAAACGGAGAACGTTAAATATCGACAGACCGGACCAGGCAAATCCCCGATCGGCTGTCTTTGGATCTACGTTGATAGAGTGGAATGGACGTATGAAGGCATTCAGGATAAGCTGGTCATTCCTTTCGCACAAATAAAAGGTTGCAGATCATTAAAAAAAAAAGATTTATGTTCTCCATTTAGTACAAAGAATTTCGCCGCCAAACAAGCCAAGGGTCCAGCTACAAATATGCATGAACAATGATGATCAAGCCACATTCGTGTTTATGAAGCCAGAAGCACCACAAGAAGAGCTTATGAAAGAGAGGGATTTGGTTAGAGAGACCTTGCAACAAGCTTTGATTCAGCATCGTCACATTATGAACCAGGTACACTTGCTGCTCAACTTGCTGAGCAAAGCACTTAAAATAAAATTATCAGAATTCATCCAGAACGGAAGAAAATGGTAATCGTGAATTCCAAATCAAGAAAAAGACTTTAGAAGACAATGTTCACCTTCAGTCTCTTTATCTACATTTGGTGTGTCTATTTTTGGCTGAGGCAAATTCAATGTTTTTACAATGTTTTAGGTGAAAGAAAAGCTGATCTCTCCTCAAGACTTCTGGGCTTTTCACTATAGGCCGGTATGAGGATTGATTTTTTTATTATAATTAATCGCTTGCCTCATATTCAGGATGAGCACAATGCCATGGACAAAGGCGGAATTTCCGGTGGATTTCTAAGTTCGATATTTTCGAGTGAAGGGACAAACGGTATCAAATTGAATCTAACAGTAATCTTCATATTAGGCATAAATTTCGATCATGTGCATTGATTTTAGACTGATACAATAAAGTCTATTTTTCGCACTTATCCGGCCGGTTTGTTTTTGTAGCCTTTTCTTCGCGGCATTCACTTCAGTCAAAATTTATTTATAGTAGAGAGAAAGCATCTGGAGTTGGTTCCACATGAGATGGTATGCTGTGATACGTGCTGAAGTTGTTTTGATCAGCATTTTTTAGAACAACCAAGAATTCTGGTCGAAGTTTTTCCAGTCGCACTACTTTCATCGTGAGCGTGATACTGAAGCCAACCCCAATGACCCTTTCGTGGAGTGCCAAAAAATGGACGACAAAGGTGACGCTTTGACCTGTTACACGGAGATTAAGAGCGTTATTCTTCAGATATGAAGCGAATTCTTGAGCAGGGAGAACATTCTCTGAGGAGGCATTTGAACTTGTCCGACATCAATGAGGACTTTGGAATTTTTTCTGAAATGGTTTTTTAGACTTTGTTGTATCTCTCAATGAAAATTGTGCTTTAGAGGGACAAGCATATTTCGACGAGAGGAAGTGTAGCTAAGGCTACTCTGGTCAGGCGATGCAACTACCACTCCGGTCGAGTTTTGAGTACAATAAAAGAAGGAGGAAATGATGTACATCATGGATTGATAAATGGAGCTGCTTCAAAAAATGTGACGTTTTTGTTGGTCGTTGACTATGCTTATGTTGTGAACTTCAGGGAGATGCTCGAAAGCTGAAAACAGCTACAATTTTTGATGTGGATTTGGAGAGCCAAGAGCTAGAAGAAATCGACAAAGAAGTTATTGAAGTGCCTTCAGTGGTAAATATGCCGTCAACATCTAGTCATCAAAGAAGTCAAGTTTCTACCAAAGCGGCCAGATACAGTGATCTGCTAAAGGGTTATGCCAAAGAGTCTATTCTTCGTTCGGTGGGTTATCGTTCTTCACTTATTATCTGTCAAAAAAAACTATTTAGGAAACAAAAGCTGCTTTTTTTGATAGCATTTGCATTAAGACAATGGAAGAATTGGATGAGGTGGAAGATGAAACACAATTTTTTGCCGGTCTTGGTGCGCATTTTTTCCTTGCTGCGTTGAACTTTTGATGGTTTCTAATTCTAGATGCCAAATCTATTGAGAAGGTTAGAGTGGTGCATACGTGTTTGATAGAGGTGAATAAATTGCTTTAGATTACGCGGATTTTTTAAATTTTTTATCCTTTTAGCTTTTGAGACACTTTTGGGGTTGTTTTCCGCCAATTTCGTCTGAGCTAGAAGAGAAGGTTGTTTAAAAGTCTAATTAAATTATTATAATTTATCTTGATTCCAGATGATAAAGATGAACATCACTCTTATTAATTTCGAAAAGAAGCAAGTAAGAGAGTGTGAAAAGCAATTTGGTGCGCAATATGTATGTCCGCATTCTCAAGAATCTAATTGTAACTAATTTTTTCAGGTTGCTCACTGCAAGCAAATGTTGGAAAAGGCAAAATCCCGGTTTGAAGCTTACTCAGCGCACAAAAACAAGGGGGGCCAAAAACAATAAAAACGGGTGCTGCCAGTGATCTCTGTCTGTTTAAGATTTTGTCGTTGTTGACTGCCGTTGTCTAATAAACCCTCATCTGGTCTTTGTGTGTTGTAATCAATGCTTCTACATCGGCTGAAATAATTCTTTTGCGTCGTTAGTTTGTGAGTTGGACGTTTGTGATTTTCAAGCTCATTGTGGAGGGATGCATTCGCGTGCGTTCTTGACCATCTTAGCCAGGAATTCTCGCATTAGGAATTGTTCAACTTTCGGTGCTCCAAAAAAGATCGGCGAAAACTACTTAAAGGCTGAAGAGCTGGTCAAGGCGTGGGGTGCGCTTCATTTTCCAAGAAATACTTGCGGAAGTCGTAGTTATCTGTTTTCTGGTAGGTGTAGTCGTTGGATCAGTGAGTCTTTCATTGGAGTTTAAATTTTTAAGGGTCACTTGCCGATTTGGAGAGTGCTTTGCTTGGATATGCTTTTAACATTTTGATGAAAACTGGAGAATTTGAGCTCGTGCAGGTGGAGGATATTTTGCCGTTAAGTACTACTGAGAGGTATAACCTTTTATTATGAAGCTTTGAGCTGACTTTTTCCACCTCACTATTATGGATTATTTTTATTTTCAGTTGTGGTCTCATTCAAAGTGCAAGGGATAATACATTACAATACTTGCTAAACAATTATCCAGGTCATTGTTTGTCCGGAACGGCTGGTACTGTTATTCTACTTTTTATACAGTCCGTCTTAAAAGGGTAATATAGAGATGGGCATAGCGCATACTTTGATGGGAAGGAGGTTTAAACAAGAAGATCTACCAATATATTTTATGGCTAAGAGCAGATGCTTTCGTCCGGAAGTGTCAGTTACTGCACGTGAGAGTGGCATTTATAGGGTTCATGAATTCAATAAAGTTAGTGCTCTTTAGTTTCTTTGTTGCCATGTGTGATTTTATCGATTAAATTTAGATCGAAATGTTTGCCTTATGTACCGAATCAGATTCCGAGAAAACACTATTCAAGGTTCTCGGTATACAAAAAGAGATTTTCGGTGGACTTGGTCTGCACTGCCGGTAGTAGCTTTTCGCTTTGTTTTTCGAATTAGGTGCCCTTTTAAGATTCTTAGACATGCCATCAGAAGATCTGAATCCGTCAGCTTCTCGCAAATATGACGTTGAAGCGTGGATGCCTGGCAGGAAGATGTGGGGAGAGCTCAGCAGGTGAAAGCTTAATCGACTAAAATTATATACATGAGAATATTACAGTGCCTCAAATTGTACGGATTATCAAGCCAAGAGACTCGATATTCGGTACAAATCAGCCACTGGCGAAGTAAGGTTTGTGCACACTTGCAACGGTACGGCGTTATCGTCTGCGCGAACACTGATTGCAATGTTGGAAACGCACCAAGAACCGGTAAAGATGAGTAATTTTTACGGTTCTAATTTATATGACTATTTATGGTTTAGACCATGAGACGGTTTAACGCACCAGATCACATCAAAGAAAGGCTGTCTCCAAGAAAAAGTTTTTCTTTTCGAATGAGCTCAGCACCTGGATTCAAGTACAAAGCTTGATGTTTGTAAACGCGTAGTCACTTTGAATAAAATGTTTCTTGATTGAATAGTGCTCTCTTTGGCAGTTTAATTATTGAAAAGCACACATCAGCTGTAACTTACATTCGTTAAGTTAGAGCAAATTGGCGACTCACGCATACATTGTAGTCTAATTTGTTTATTCACGGATCACGACAGTTACAACTTTTTTTGAAATTTTTAACACCTGAATCTTCTATGCCACCCATTGCACCGCTTCAACACACTTGGCGATAAAGGAATTTGGGAACGTCGCACACGATATGTTTACAAACCGCTAGACAAAACAAATCGCTCACTGAAATCCTTTATCTGCTGCGGTCCGCGCACCTAAATAAATGTTGCAATAGCAGACAATATGATAAGAAAATACCTCGCTTTCCAACAAGGGGAGTTTTGTAATGTGGAAGTCGTCATAAAGGTCATCAATCTACAATAGAATAGAAATAATTTATAGAAAATAGAAACAATTTATCTACCGTATTTCCTCTAATAGCTCCCCCCCCCCTAATTCAAAATCGTGTTTTTGGCATTGTGTTTTTGACCCACTTTTTCCAGGTGTCTCTCAGGTAACTTACTACTTAACTTGTAGCTTATTGTCTTAGCTACAAATTGGGTGGTAAGCTGCCTGAGAGACACCTTGAAAAAGTGGGTCAAAAACACAATGCCAAAAACACGATTTTGAATTAGGGGGGGAGCTATTAGAGGAAATACGGTAATTAAAATATGTCTTAGTACAGAATTAAATCCACGAAAAGGTAAAATTACCTGGTCCAAATATTTCTGTTGAATTTTAAATCGAGCATCACATTTTTTGCACTCAATGCTCCCATCAGCCGGACTTCGATCTGGGAACAGCAGCTGATTAACAATAATATTGTGTGTATCAATTCCCTAAAAACGTTTGATTAGATAAAAAAAAATAAAAACTGCAGACACCTTCTTGGTCAGCTCTTGAATAAGTCGTTCCGTTTCATACATAGACAAGAATTCAGCAATGCAAACACACACAAAAGTCGTCAATTCAGGATCCTAATAATTTATTGAACAAGTCAATCAGTAAGAGCCTGTAAGGAAATACCAACCTTAAACTGTGCGTTGATTGTACGGACGATAGAAAGTGTCTCCTCCAACTTATTTGTAGCCTGATCAGCTGAGAAATCACCCAAACCGAGCATTGGTCCCATCTATAAACGCAAACATATTTTTTTACAAAAGAGTTATTAACATATATAACTAGCTCACCTGCGCAAACATCGGCATAAACTGAGTCTTGAGCGTCAGTAACTTTCCAAGACTTTTTTCAATAAGAGTTGGGAATTGAAGGAGGCGAAGTGTATGACCGGTAGGAGCAGTGTCGAATACAACCACCTCAAAGTCCATCGATTGAACAAGTCTAAAAAAATATGTGAGGCCATATTATATACGATTTCAAAAATTCTTTAGCACTTTGAATCCAGCACTGATCATAACTTTTTTGTAGGTGGGATAGTCAAATTTTTTTTATAAAAGGCTCCGTTTTTGATGGCATTTCTCAGTATATACTATCAAAAAGACAATTTTCACTTAACCAAAGCTACCGTCCTGTGATTTTAGCCAACAGTCTGAATAGGTACGCTACAGATTACAGGGGCACTCAGACAAAAAACGTATTTAAGCACTTTAATATGTACAAAAAAATTTTAATAAAAAATTAGGTGTCTAAAAAAACATAATTCACAATTTGACCTACGAAAAAATTTTGCCCGGATAGAAACGTTAAAAAAATCTAAAAAGACTGTCACTTGTGAAAAATTAAACAATATTTTGCAAAAACGACTAACTTGATCATTTGGGAAAAACTCGTCGCTTCATCAATACCAGGAAGTCCACCAGCCATTTCAGAAAGCAGGTTCTTCCCCATCGAAAAAATGTCTAAACGAGGTAAACTATCAATCCAATCTAAAAGCTGCCGTTATACTCCCGCACAACACGCATCGCACAACAAAATCTGGCGTAACAAAAATGTGTGTTGCGCGCAACAGAGTAACGCAGCACGAGGAGCGCAACACATTTTTGATATATTGCGCGCAACAACAAGTGGCGCAACAAAAACAACAAGTGGTCCAAGGCACATTTTCTACCAAAAATACTATCGAGATCAGCAATCACAATAATCTCAATAAACATGTCCCATTCACTGCTACTCTAACCTATTCAATTATTTCAATCATTTAGCTTCCATTAATATCACGCAACAACGAACGAATGGAGTGAACTCTGTACTTTTGTTGCGCTACTCGGTGTTACGCGCAACGAAATGACATGCTGTTGCGCGCGACATTTTAAAAATGCGTTGTGCGTAACAATTTTCTTGCGCGCAACAGAAGTCTCTCAGCACGCAACAAAATTTGTTGCGCGTTGCGTGTTGCGCGGGAGTATAACGGCAGCTAAAAGACACCACTATACCGCTATCGTTTAGACCAGGCGGAGCAAGGTCGGGAGACGTCTCAGTGCCAGATCCATCAACTTCCTAAACCCGAATGAACAAATGAAACAAACAATTTTAGATTAAACAACCATCGCAAACAGGTTGTCAAAACCGTTGACTTTGATCGGCGTCTTTGTAAACTTCTGATTGAAAGCATCTAAAATGAGGAAAATTAAGAAATGAAATTTAAATTATTGACAGGAACAGCATTTCATACCTGAGATGTTATGAGCTGGATCGGTAGAAATAATCAAAACATTGCGACGGTGCTTAGCTAACTGAACTGCCAACGAACAACTAAAGCCACAAGAAGAGCTAAAAAGTGACAGAAAGTCAATTATATGCAAGATACCTGCAGGTGGTCTTGCCGACCCCACCTTTTCCGCCAACAAAAATCCATTTCAAGCTCTTCTAAAAAGTAATTTGCTAAAAGAGCATGCACCACAAGCAATTGAAGTAAATCGAACCTGATTGATAATATTTAGCAGAGACGGTTCCAATTTTTCTTCCATAGTTTGTCGAGCTGAACTGCTTCAAAAACACTAATAGGAGAATATCTAAAACGACGTTGCTGAGCCTTTTGCATGAGAAATCATTTTTTAAGAATGATTATTTCAGCAAAAAGAATGCCATATAAGAGCGGTAGAAATTGAATTTGAATTTCAATAAAAGAGCTCATTTTAGGTAGATTGGAGGTGTTAGCTTGTGACATAGGATTGGTTAGAAACTGGATTATCACACAACCTCTATTAGTAATTTCGGAGGTTAAACACCCAATTCGCCCCGGGTCCAACTAGTCTTGTCCTGGGTTCAAATACATTTACAAGCAAACATTTTATTTTGTCGTGCGGACATTCTGAAAGGGAAATCGGGATGAGGAACTTATCTTTTAGCACTTAAAATTGGTAAATGACCAGTTTGAAAAGACCGGAGAAGGGCAGTATATTAGCGCAAAGAGTAAGGGAGAGAGTAGTGGGCGCGATCGATATATTCTTCCTCGCTTTGTTCGAACCGACACTGCGATGATATGATCACCCTCGATAATTCGACCCCCAAGGATCGGTCTCATCAGTCGGATTATTAAGGGTTGACTCTATCTTAGTATCCCACATCAACTAGCACTAACACTAGCGATATATATACACACACGAGCCAAATCAAGTGGATGTGAAATTGGTCTACTTTTATTATTATTCTAAATTTTTTATATTTTTACAATATCCAGTTATCTGATACCCCATTGGAAAGAGGAGATCTTGGGCTAAATGCTGAAAAAATATAAAAGGTTAGTGAAAAACAACTGAGATAGTCAAGATTTAAAAATTTGATTGGAGGTTTCACATACAACCTATAATTGATGGGTAACAGTTAACGTGTAACAATGACAGCATACATTTATGACATGAATTCAATTATTAGTCTCTTCAATCTCCTCATGTTTTATATAGGAAAGGAAAATAAAAGCTACAAAGAGAAACGTTGTTCCAACAAGATCCCCCAGTGCTGTCAGGTATGGAATTGCTGCGTTGTCTGGATCTGAAGTGATATATATTCAAACTTTTAAAAAATTACTTAGCTCAACCAACCAATTCTCCGTTGCCACATCAAAGCGACCAGCCATTGACACACAAACAGGAGGATTGTCACCTGAGAACTTATTAAAAATTATGCGCATGTCTACACACAACTACGCAAGTCCAGAGAAATAGTCAAAGTAACAGGTTGTGTACAAATACCTAGCACGATCGTCATGACTCATGAGGTATTTGTGAGAGTTAATGTTTATGTACAGTTGAATTTTACCAACTCTAAGGATGCGTAAACTCATTATGCCTGTTAGAAAACCTTACACTATTTTGACTCTACTGGATTTCACAAAAACAGCATGCCTACCAGAGCTTCTGTGATACGGTAGGTCTCTGTAATATGCGGTAGGTCTCTGTAAGGGAAACTATGTTCAAGATCTTGTCTTTTCCTACAGAGTGGTCCTTATTTGTCCCTTCCTCTCTCTATACAGCCCTTCTTCCCAATAAAATAAAGTTGAGCTGAAATTTAGTTTGTGCCCTTTACACAAAGTTACCCCTATAACTTTGGGGATTGGGGTGGGGCTAGGATACAATGGTATCACTATTTTTATTCATTAATTCTTGCACATCTTATTTGATAAAAACAGCCACAAAAACACCTAGCTTAAGCATTGATTCATGATATACTTTTTATATATGCATGCTTCATAGGCTCATATCACTTTAATTTGTCCCTCTAATTTTACTCTTCATGTATTTATCTCTCATAGTGATATTTTCAAGTATAAACATCATTGAGGCCGACAGAATTCGACATTATACTTTCTAGTTATTAACATTCAGTTGTAAAAAGAAAAAACCACTTATTATACCTTAAAAAACCTTCATAAAGTGTTAACTCCACTTCCAAGCACATAAGTACTGCTTTCGCTGCACTTATTTACAGTTATGTTTGGAAAACAGACTTGATTAGACCAATTAAATTGCTTTTGCTCTTGTTGTTTTGTGTGGTGTGGAAAGCAGTCCCATCCCCTATATTGTGCCATTTATTCGTCGTCCTGCCTTTTTCCTGCTTGACAGAGGATGTGTTGACTGCTCCCAAACATGCATAAATTTCTTATTTCCACCCAACAAATTCGATCAGGCAAAAATTCGCGTCCTCCCGTCTAATGCCTCCAGTTATAAAAGAGCAAAAAGGTGGTAAGCACACTCCTATGCCACCTCATCATCATTCTAAGCGATATTTTTCCTCTTTTTGAGTAACATTTTCGCCATCAAAGATGATTTCTTCTAAGAGCATCCAAGCGGAGATGAGTTGTATGGAGCGAAAATAGGGTGCTTACCAGCTGGCATCAAAACCAATTTTCCCAAAACTCATACTCAATATGGCTGTACTAAACTCAACCCTTTTTTCTCAAATTTCCTCATAATTATCCTCCTGATCTGACCAAGGTGACTATAGATCACTTTTTTGAGCTTCATCGAACGATGCTTACAGAATTTTGGAATGTGCAGTACTCACTGATATGGGACCATGTTTAGACTTAAAATCCCGTTAAGTTTAGCTCAGGTTGATCATTGCTAAATGTCACCATAATCAGATTTCGAGGGTGGTTTGAGAAAAAGAGTTCTTGTTATGTATTCTAATAATTATTTCTTCTTTGCTAAGGTCCGTCTTCCCAGTTTCTTTTTTAGTTTTTTACGCATTTCAGTGGTCCAAACGCACAAAAACTGGTTCGAACGCGTTTTGAGCGCCATTCATAAAGTTTAGTTTAGGCAAAAAAGGGAACTGACCCTTAATTAGAGTCGGAAAAAGTATGCAATTGAAAAAATCCATCAAGTAGCTTTTATTTTATTTCATGAAAACGAGGGTATTTTTAAGTGTAATTGCCAGAGTAATCCATTTAGACATACCACCTGCCTGCTCTAATAGCATGAACTAAAGAAGCATGAAAAAGTCCGCCACTAATTTGGCGGAACAGCTCTTGTGCCAGCCGAAAAATTGTAGTACTTTACTCCAGCTAATTTTGATTCTTTTGGTATTTGAGTTATGCCTGACTTCACTCATCTATCTCTCCCTTTGCTGGGAAATTATTATGGACTGTTTAAGAAAGGGTATTGAGCAAGCGACACTCTCGCTAAATTTACGCCACTCTTTTTTGTTGCCTTTCTTCTTGTGTGGGTTTAATAAGTTGGCCTTTAATAAGTTACATTCCCTAACATCACCACTATTGACAGGAAAACAATAAAAGTAGGGAATGTTTAATGTAATATTATTTATTTGAGAGTAGCATGTATGCGGGTCTATTTTTAAAATGATTTTAAATTAATTATCCACTCACTCAAAAATCCTCTTTAGCTGCTCGTTGAATTAGTAGGGTGTATTTTTTTGAGAACCATACTAGTAATTTAAGTAGCTTAAAGATATATTTTATAAAAACAGAAAAAATTTTGAAAATTACCATATAATCTCTAACTGGTGTAAAAAAAGTACCCGGCGGGTTTTTAGGCTAATGTTTAAGAACAAATTTTATTTCAAAAAAATATTCCAAACATATGGTTTTGTAGCTCTTTCTTTCCTCTACCGAATGATATATAAAGTTTTTATTTTACTCAATAAAATGACCTCCCTGCGCCCCAATGCATTTCCGGAGTCTTTTCGGCAAAGCGTCAATGGCATTTTGGATCATTTCTTGGGGAACCGCGTCCCACTCTCTGATCAATGATGCCTTCAGTGCCGGGATGAATTTGTGGGTCCAAACGCTTCTCCTTGGCATTGTCGTTAAGCAGCTGCCCTTCTGCAGTCTTCCGGGACTTCATATGAAAAACTTTGTCGATCATGTTTTGCACAGACATGTGAGAGATTCCAAGTTTAACGGCCAACTTTCTTGTGGAGTCCACACTGCTGTGAATGTGGCCTGCTTCGTGGTCGTTGCAGTAGCAGAATCTGTCAGCAATTAGCCGGATATTTTCCTCTATTGTGGCTGTCGCAGGGCGCCCACTAATAACGTAATAAATGAACGTGGCCCAGGGCTACCTAGCACCAAAAATGATGGTCCTGGAGACCACCAAGGCCGCCAATACTTATACACATTTTTTATATTTGTAGCTGTCGGAGGGTTATTTGAATAAAATTACAAAAACTGAAAAAGCCCTATAAAACGGTAATTCATCCTTGTTAAACCTTTTTTAAAATGCTCTAATTAGTGCAGGAAAAAGGGTTTCGGAGCCTGAAAGCGAAAAAAAAATACACCAAGTAGACACTCAAATAGTTTGGAAATAAACACACAAACTTATAGACGTCTCTTTCAAGAAAAATTTCCACCGACATTAAAAACAAAATTTAAAGAAACATCTTAAACTGGCTTCATCTCAAACTGGCCGTTTACCGGAAACGACTATGCACCTAATGAAGAATTTGCTATTCAGTTTAAACGCACGGCTAATACACTTCGAAATGTCATATGACTTGCAGAATAAGTGGACTTAATTTAATGCCTCATCTTTTAATATTCCATCCATAGAGCAATAGTTTTGGACATGCCTTGCAGCAGTATTCATTACTCATGCCAATAGTCCTAGAGCAAAGGCCGAAATGTTTTACTTTTTATGTGTTTTGTTTTTCCTTGTCCCCCTCTTTTTTACTTTCTTTTGTTGAATGAATAAATAACAACATATTTTGGCGTATGCTTTGCTTCTTGTTCGCTTCAACTTTTTATGCCCTGTTTATTCGAGGTTTTTAGTTGTACAGATGGGAGGACAACCTACTAAATTCAATCGTTTTTATAAGAAGTTGTTGGCTAAGCGTAAGAGCAAGAAGATTGGAGTATTTGGAGGAGAAAATGACGAAGCTACTGTAAATTTTAGAAAAAGTTGAAGAAAAGCAAAAGAAATTATATAAGGTTATCCAAAAAGTTTGCAGATTTTCGGTTTTTTAATCAGCTTGGTGCCTCTAAGACCCCAATTATCCGTTTCTCATGTGCACCGGTTCCGTATCTCTATTTGTTCGACTCACCTCTTTGAGATGGGTGCAATGGATGAAAGTGCAGACATTCGTTGGCGAAAATATTAGCAATGATATTTCATATGCAAAAGAGTATGAGTTCTCTAGCCTTACGTAAGCTAATAAAAATCAGCACCGGATGAGGCTGACCTTTCTCAATAAAGTTAAGCTATTCGACAAACCCGGTTAAGTTTTTTTTTGATTTAAGAGTGCCCATATTCAAGACCATATGCAATATTTGGCGTCGAACTTTCATTTTTCAAAACAAAATCATAATGATTCAGGACGCCACTTACCCCTGTAACAAGGGCCATATTTTGATGAATCAAGCAGACTTATAATAAATTCCGCATTTTGACTCGCCACCCGTTATTCGCGTAATTTTGGTCCACCCTGCAATGCGCCAAAAGATGTGCTCATTTTTCTACCTTAACTGATTAATTTGTATACATCTGTAAAAATATGGGCGAAATAAGTTTTAAAAATGTGACGTACCTAAAACGTATTTTTTCAGCTGCTGATAAGTCTCAGGGTAAATGGGCAAGAAATTTTGGACAGCTCCAGCCATGTCACTTCTACCTATACTAAGTAGATCTACGCTGAGTGCTTTGGTGTGTTATTGATTACTTTTATTTTCAGCGAACTAAATCTCATGAAACGACAAATGAATGACATGGTGGCTAACCTGCGACAAAGCATCGACCAACTGGAAAACGAACAAAAGGTAAATCCTCCAGCCGTCGTAATTTTTTGGATTTACCTTGTGACTTTAGAAGTGGCTTCAAAGATGCATTCAGAAGTGCAAATCAGTAAATGAAAGAGCGGTGTTACACTCTAAACCCGAGAAGTTCAAGAAGATAGAAAGTCAAATGGAAGAGTGCCGACTGAGGAATGCTTTGATCAACGAGAAATTTAAGGTGGCAATCAAAATAGACCTTTACAGGGGACTTAACACAGAAAAGAAAGCATGCAAAACAAGGAAAAATTAACCATATCTCATCTCTAGCTCATATAAAATGCCTCAGACCACCGAAATTGACTGAAGCATTATTAGAGAAGATTATGTAAAGGAGATCATTGGGAAAAACACCGTCAGTAGAAAAAAGTAATTGACAATTGTGGCTGGCAATGTGCTGCAATAATTGAGCGATTCGATGCCCAAAAAACAAGAATTATATCTAAGCATATCACTATCATTTTTTTTATATATAAGAACTTAACACTGGGTTTTGCATTGCTAATTGAAGTGCCTTATCAACGACAATGTCAATTTCAATTTGTAGCGGTTCTCCTTCATGCCCATTGTGACCCTCGAATGTTTCCCGATCATAAGCTTGTTCAGTAACTCCGACGACAATCTCCGTCCATACTTTCTTCTTGCATTTTTCTTTCCGGCAGAAGTAGGTCACTTCAAAATGCGAAAGTGCTCCTGTTTCATCAGTTACATCAGTGATCAACTGCTGGTAAAGCTTGCATCCTGAAAGGTGTATTTAGTCAGCAGAATAGTTTCTAAAAACAGGCAAGACTGATTTTAACAACTAAAGATCATACCATCATAAACCATAACCAATTGGTTCCTTTTGCTTTTAATGAACCTTGATTCAGCTTCCTCAACGATTTTGTACATACTTCCAACTCTTTGTTGTTGCACCTCATTTGCTTCTTGCTCTTCGTCACTTAAAGTTCCAAAGACATTGACTTCTTCATTGCTTTCCATTTTTCTTATAGACTAAACAAACAATAATAAAATTAAAACCATTTGCAAATACAGTTAATCAATATATTCCAATAGAAACCAAAAAACTTCAAGAAAGTAAATTTACGAACTCTATAGCAACCAGCAAGATAAATTACGAATTGTAATTAATCAAAGAGTACAACTTAAGAGTTCAGCAATTTTCAAGTTACCGTATTTACTCTATTAAGCGGGCATGCCCGCTTATTTTTCGACCCTTTGCTAGGGGGTTCGCTTATTAGAGGGTGCGTGCTCATTAGAGGGTGCCCGTTTAATTTTCGGCCTTTTCTCGTATCATAATTCAAATTTTATTGGGAAACACAATGAGATAGATCTCAAACGACTCAGGAAGAGCTGCAAATTCATTAGCTAGGGTGCCCGCTTATTAGAGGGTGCCCGCTTAATAGAGTAAATACGGTACTTTTTTACCAGTTCGGCAATATTTCATCAGTTTTTTTCCAATTCAGTAAAATTCCAATTTGGCATTTTTTCAATTACTTTTTTGCCAGATGTTGAAAGTGCCAGTGATATAGTTTTCGAGTTTTTTATTTACTAATCTTTGTGCAGCCGGAAACGTCTACACACTAGACTTATTTAGAATTGTGTTGATTACTTGGACAGTTATGATGCCCTTATAAAATCTGTGCAGTGTGAATCCACAAAAGAAGGTTAATTCATTGTTCAATTGTATTTTAGGGACATAGGCCGCTTAGATGTGGTCTTTTAGATGCGGTTTTTAAACTTTTCCTTGTAAAGTTTTACATTTGCTATTAAAAAAGTTGGGAGGCACTATAGTGTGAAAGAATTCCTCAAAAATCCTGATCAGAAAACAGAATTTCAAAAATTGGTTTGGTTGCTAAAATATAAAATAAATTAACCATGAATCCAATTTTTAATTGTTTCTCGCCTCGGCTCTCCAATTACTCGTCATATCTCGGTTTATGACATATCTCAACCAATGCTCTTTTTGAAATTCTGCTTGCAAATTTGAATTCTTGAGCTCTTTTTGTGTAATATGGCGTTTCAGAAAGGCATTTTTGAAAAAAACCTAATTACTAGGAAACAGTTAAAAACCTAGCTCAGCGGCTTCATGTCTAAGTGGTAGTACACCATAATTCACACCTAACTTACTTGCAAACTTTTGCAGATGACTTCTTTCGTCAACTGCTTTTAAAAACAGCCAAACGACAATACAAGAAGGGTCAATTAAATGAGGCTATGGAAACCTTTTGCCAACTAATTATTGCCACAGGAGGGTGTTTGAGTGAGCAGGAAATGCTACTTTTATTTGAAGTCTCTAAGAAAAAAATCGCCTACACCTACGAGTAATTATTTTTAGTTTTTTTTTGCTAACTCTGATTTTCACAGCTTCTATGAGCGTATTACGACAGCTGTAAAGCAGGTGAGTCCTTCTGGACTGCAAGAAAGTCTTACGCAACGTTTTAGATAGATAACTGCGGCTCAAAATTCGTAATTGATGAGTTGTGGACGTCAGTCATTGAAGATCTAAGATCTGAATGCTCCGATTCATTTGATATTGCAATGAAGGTGAAGGTTGATCTTGAAGGTAGAGCTTGAAAATATTGCCCTTTCTGGGTGCACGTTAAAATGGGAGTCAGCGAAGGCGGAGTCGAGTAAAAAAGGGTACAAATGAGCCTGCTCAAGGGATGATTACGCAATTTTGGTATGGATTTTCGCAAACTAGAATCTAGAAAGGCTCAAAATTTTAAAATTTGTTTTTCTCAGCGGTATTTCAATGATCTTTTTGTCTTTTTTATTCGTCGTGTCAGCCCCGATTTTTTATTTCCAATTATGTATCGACTTACTTGATATTGTTGGGGAAAATGGGGGAAAAAATTTTGGATAAAACAAAAAGTATTTCTTCTCAGATACCTTTTTCCCCACTTTTTCCAACAACATCTAGTCAGTTAATATATAGTTCGAAAGAAAAAATCGAGGTTAACACAGTGAAAAAATAAAAAGAAAATATAATTAAGAGAAGACTGTGATTTGCAAGTTTCAAACATTTGACATCGTAAGTTAGTAATTTGATGGGGAACTCCCTACAACCGATAAAAAATTAGTTTAGGGGTATCCACATCAAAATTTCACAATCCCGTAGAGTATATGGACTTTTAAAAGGATAACTCTGGCTTTGAACGTATCACCACTAGTTTAAAAAAGGTTGGCAAAAATTAAAATCACGATTTGCCTTTTCTTTTAGAAATTGTCTAAATAGGACGTGGTCTACATTTCCCTACTTTATTACCTAAAGGCAGCTATAAGATCCTCTTCGACTCTCCTTTTAATTAAAGCAACTTTTCTACAATATAAAGGAGATTACATTCAGCGTATTTCCTCTAATAAGCGCCCCCTCTAATAAACGCCCCCCCCCCCCCCCCAAATAAGGTCTCGATCTCGTCTCTAAATAACAATCGGTCTTTAAAATTTTTGCGCATACGCTACCTTTTAATCTTAGGATGCGTAAACTCTTTAGAGCCAATTTGTAACAAAAGATTAAGATCCTGAATCTTATTTTGGCAAAGTCCCAGACTTAGAGTGGGTTTTTTTTTTTATTGACAAACAAAGCTTTATCAGCAACAACAAGAAGATGCTATCCTGTTGATGAATCCTTCTAACAAGCCACGGCTTGCCTGAAAACCTTCTTTTGAGAAAATTTGAGGAGTAAAAAATAATTAGAAGTCACCCTTGTCTGCTTCACGGCTAAACATCCTCTCTGCCTCATGCTGAATAATACGCTTGGACACACAAACCTTTTTTGCCCGTGATTCTCAGCCAGTTCACTACCGAGATATTTGAAGTTCAGCGAACAAAGTGCTCTTTTCATTCTCTTCTTAATATTGCCAGCACATGAAAATTTCGTAAAATGTTTCAATAAGCATTGAAACACCACAGTAAAATAAAAGTTGACTATTCACTTAAGTACGTGAAGTTTATTCTCTTCCTTGACGCATTCTCTAATTCTTCTTTGATTAGCACGAAACTTTTCGCTTGCAGAATGGACAATAAATTGTTTCGCGTGTTTGATCGCCTGCAACTTGTATACCATGGAGGAATACCTGTGCTTCCGAGATTCTCGACCCTCTTCATTCTCCAGATCTTCGTTCTCAAAATTTGACAAGTCAATAAGCTAAGAATTGCTCATTTCAACAAGTAGAATTAAAAATTTTAATTTAGCGAAACATTTTTTTAAAATATATTCGAAAATGGTTGCGGGTAAATTGCGGGTCGGACAAAATCGGGTCGGACGAAATCGGGTAGGACAAAATCGGGCCAGAACATTCATCCGGACTTTTGGAATCGCAGCAAAGTGGTAGTCTTTACTCTCAGTCATATTTTATTTATTTTTCCTAAAGCTTTGTTTTCTCTTTTCTGTTCACGGCTAACATGCGCTGGCCAACCCTAAGCCCAAGGCTTAGTTGCAAAACTTTTTTTCTATTACACTTTAGCCCCCTTTTTTTCCTGTTTCGTTTTGTGTTGCAAGGAACCTTCATAAGTTTAGCTGTTTTTCCATGCATCAAACGAACCAAATGGATGTCCACTTGGTGTGAAATTTTTTTTCTTACTTTTAGGCACTCAAAATCTTTTTCCTGTACTAATTCTTAAGCCTAAAGAAGGCTTGACAAGGGTGGATTACCGTTTTATAGACTTTTTTTCGACTTTTCCAAAAAATTAAAAAACACTACGTAAGACGGTATTTTAACTCTGTCAAATCTTCTTTAGAATACCCTAATTAATACAAAAAATAATAATTTGAGAGCCTGAAAGTAAGAAAAAAATTTCACACCAAGTGGACATCCATTTGGTTCGTTTGGTGCATGGAGAAAAACCTAAACTTGTGAAGGTTCCTTGCAACACAAATCGAACAGGGAAAATAAATGTTGAAAAACCACGGCCAAAAAAATCATAGCGCTACGAAAAAACGACCATAACGAAATCATGGGATGAAACGTGTTCACACACCTGCGGCTTTCCCTTGTTTATAATCATGAAACTAAAGTCTCAAAAATAGGTGAATCACTCTATAATAATAGACCAGTGGCTATGATCAGCAAGATTGAACACAAGAAGCTGACTTAAATAGTAGAATGAACATATTAATTAATTGTATGGGCTGGCCCGATTTTGTCTGACCCGATTTTGGTGACCCGATTTTATCCGACCCGATTTTGTCCGACCCAATTTTGGCGACCCGCAATTTACCGTATACCTCGAAAATAAATACCAAATAAAAAAGCTCTTCGCTTAAAAAAGTGTAGTACTACCGCGAATTTCAAATTTTGTTTAAAAAATTATAACTGAATTTGCACAAAAAAAATTTAAAATTTAATTTTAGGGTCCTTTAGAGGTTGATCGAAAAATAAACGCCCCGGAACGCTTATTAGAGAAAATACGGTAACTAAACAGTATCGAACTAATAGACTTTCAGGAGATTCCCTGTTTGTCTCGAAAGAGCAATACAGTGTAGAGTCCTACAAATACATGATGGCCACAACTATTTGTTCACTTTGGATGCAATTAACTTGTTCCGAACACGAAGAGGTTAATCAAAATTACTCTAAATCCACAATTAAGTATCCTTTATTCCAGTTTGAAGACATAAAGGATCTATTCTTTGAGAGTCTGGAAAGATATATGGACACTTTTTCCTATTTGGACAAAAGATGCAAAAAAAATATTAATTTGTTGGTAGATCTGCAGAAGACACTAAGCGACTTATTAAGGCGAGTTTTCCTATTAAAAAATCATGTACAGAAATATTTTTGAGAGGTATTTCAGGCAATACCCACTTATTTCCAACTCCAAACGGATGAAGAAAATGATTCAAAAGGTATAAAAAGGCTATGACCATAAAGAAAGATCATACATAAAGCCATTTCTACAATTCCACTAAGAAATACCGTTTAGATCTCCACTCTACGCCAAGAGACGAATGAAAACGAAAACTATATTTCAACCCAATTTTTTTCGAAGCAGAAGCTGGTTTAATTGACCTCTAACAGGGCATTTTTTCGGTAATTTTAACAAATAAATTGCATTTTTTATAAATCCCTTCCCACATTAGCAAAAAAGCACCTGTGCTAATGCAGCCAAAAGATATACGCTAGTGAACAGAGCACTTGACGGAGGGTTTTCACCAGTATGCAGCAATGCAATCAACCAATTGAACAGCATGTGGCCTCAAAAACGATCATATGTCAGCCAAAATAAGAACAAACTTGGAACCTGGCACGACAAGAAACAAAAGAACTCTGGCTGATCTAGCATCCCAATCAAAAATTTGAAAAAATCAGAAAAGGAAACATCAGAGTTTCAATGGACTCACCATTGCTGAAAAATGCTCGGTTGAAGTTGTAAAACTGAGGCAGTTGCCAGCTGTAAGGCAGAACACCTATTGTACTGGTCTTGTGGAAAAAAGTCGAAATTCGCGATGCATGAACAGCTGCCAGATTGCCTCCAACGCCTGAAAATATTTTTCACGCATTTGTATAGCTTTAGTTCACTCGACAAAAAAGATCAAAATACTGACCATTAATTACAGGTTGAAACAAAGCCATTTGTTGGAAGGACCGCATTGCTCTCTCAAGCACAAATCCGCCACTGCTACTAATGAACTAAAGTTTTGAAATAGAAACACAGCGGAATGTGCATTTTTTTTTGTCAAAAAGGTTAACCATAGAAAAAACAATGGGTGACCACCCATGTCTGAGTAACTGTTGTGTGGAATGCTCTCTCATGGCGGCAATCACCCAAAAAGGAATGGATAGCAAAAAAATGGCAATCACAAAAAAATTGTTCAGCCATGATTCTGTTTGGTGAGCTTTAAGGAAAATCGATCCAAAGACTGAGAGCACGCCCAAAGTTGTCAGATCTCCTGTAAATAAAAAATTTACAAATTATTAACTAAATTCTCAATAGTGAAACAGACCGAGGGAAGCGGCAATGGGAGTCGCGACATTATCTGGGCTAAAACTTTGAAATAAAACCAAGTGTAAAACAAATGAAACAAACTTTATGGAAAATCGCCGCGAAAGTATTACAACTATTATCATGACTAAACTGAGAAAGAAAGAAGCCAAAGAAGCTGTCGCAAGACTACTGGCACACAAAAGAGCTGCATGACCCCAGTCAATTTCACCTCGTGGAATCCAGGACAAAGTGATTGCAGCACCTGAGGCCAGGAACGTGACAACAATGGCTGAAAAGCAAGCTGGTGTTGCAAGGGGGTTTTGATCGAGAAAAAAACAGCAATCTCTTCAACTAAATCTACCCTGCGTTTGAATCAAAGCAATATTTGTAGTTACAATAGTAAGAATCTGCTCTCTCGTATCCATTTTACCCGTGTTTGCCTAAAAGTGCACATTTGCCATGCAGTTTGATAGCTTCAAAAATTGTTACTCTTTTCTAGGAAAGATTACCTGTGTAGAAATCCTCGAAGCAAGTGTCTAAAATTAGTTTTTGTAACATGGTGAGATGACAATGGGAATTACCATTTCTAAATTCCCCTTCAATCCAAGTAAAGCTGGAACAAGAATAAAAGTTTCTGGGACTTCCTTGAAAAGTGGCCAATGCTGTACAATATCTAGAACTATTCCTGCAAGAACCTGCAAACTCAAACAAATAAATCTGGTCAATCTTTACAAACAAAGCAAATTATACCATTCCAAAACCAGCTATGAGGAAAGGGAAAAGAACCTATGATTATTTTTAAAGTGAAGTTGATACGAATGCAAGTAGTACTTGTAAAAATAAAACTAGCGAAGGCTCTGCTACATGGGAAATAGAGCTTCCCGACCGGATGGTCTCCAACTTAGGCTCATGTATTGATGCCATGAAGGCATTATTATTGAAAGAAACTTCATCTCTGAGAAAAAATCTATATTATTCCAGTAATCCGCTAAGAGCAAAAGCAAACAAAAAACTCAAAGCAAAATATGCACCTCATGTCATCATTCACAGGCGACTTCACAGTTCCATATCCATCTAGACTTACATGATCAAGCGAGTTATTAAAAGTAGGGTTGGCCTGGGCAGCCATCGTGCCCGACCAGTCTAAAAAAAAGATAAATTTGGGTGAAAGTTTCAAGGAAAAAACACACACCCTCTCGTGGTTTGAAACTCTTCCTTTTAATTACAATGAAGTTAACCATTCACCTCAGCATAAGAAGCAAAAACAACTTAAATTTGCTTAAAAAGATATCGATGCATTAGACCAAAAACATCGCTGAAAGAAATAGCAACCTACTGACTAACAAAACCAAAAAAACAGTACATAAATTTCGACCTTTTATTGGTAACAATCGAACAAAAATTCTTCTAACAGCACACAAAGCTTATATCATAATTTTATTTGCGATTCAATGGATTCTCTAATGTTTAATTTTTTTCTGGCTCAATGATGTCTCGCGGAAGAAGCTTTCTCGATCAGCTGGCTCAACACCATTTTCTTTGGCGAAGGATGTCAACAAGCGCTTCATTGCATAGGCATCTTCACCGTCAGCATAGTACTTCTGAAATGAATCAAATCTGTAACCAGATTCCTCATTTAAAAAAAGATGACCGGTTCCACTTCACTAATCTCAAATTTCAACGTGTTCTTGTAGAGGTTCAGAGCCGCACGATTGGACACACGGACGTGGAGTGAGACATAGCGAGCTAAATTAAATTCAGTAAGTCATTAGAAAGGATTCCAATCAATTTCCGAATAATCACCATTGTAAGTTTCCACCATAGCTCGAGCTGTTTGATCCATAAGCTTTTGAGCCAGTCCCAGTCGACGATATGTTCTTTTGACAGCCAACGAAGTAATGTGTCTAAGCAAAAGAGATGTAAATCAGAAAGTTAGCCACAAGTCACCCATGAGCTTCATCCTCTGACTCGTCTTCCATTTTGGCGAGTACATAGCCAATCACATTACCCTAAAATCAAATAAATCATTGGATGCTTGCAGCAAAATTAACAATCTTACCTTTGAATCTTCTGCAACATAAGAGAGCTGAGGCCAGGAAAGAGCATGATACATATAATATTTCAATTGGTAGTTCTCTGGCAAGCATAGCAAATTGCAGTCCTGAGTGCGCAGCCTAAACGAATTTACTCGAATCACAAATTTATTATTAACGTAAAGTTACGCACAAATCTTCACACGTTGCACGTCTTATGTTCATTCTTGACAGTCTCAGACTAACTAAAAAGTAAAATAAATCAGTTTGTTCAGATGGAATACAAAAAAATAGAGTCACAGAATTTTGCATTTAAAATACTGAGCACTTTATAATGACATGACAAGAAGCAATAAACAAGTAAAAGTTCTTTATTTATAGAAGGTATCGTCTAAAAACAGCTTCAAAAGAGGAAGGGCAAAGATTTGCACTTAAATGCGTTAAAAAGACGATTGTAGTCTGCTTCAAGGGTTGGAATTTTCAACTTGGAAAGGAATACCACAAATAAGACTGTCAAGCCGAGGACTCGAAAACCCTTTAGGGCAACCCCACTGAGAATGTACAAAGATGACTAAATTTAACACTAAAAAAAACCCTTTAAAAACTGAGGAAAAACTGATCGACAAAATACCAAATTCGAATTTTTCCTTTATGCCTTATTTTGAATTTTTAGAGCAACCGTATACAGTCAGCTAGGGTTGTCGAGCGCTCGAAATTATCGAGTTGAGCGCTCGACTCGGAACTCGAAATTACTCTTCTAAAACAAGCAAATTTATAATCACATCATGTGATTTACATGCTTTTTGAGCGCTCGAAACCACAACTCGAAATTTTTTTCGAGTCGAGTTGAACTCAAAATGACTACTCGAAAACTCGAAAATTTTCGAGTTTTCGAGTTTTTTTCGAGTTCCCTACAGTCAGCCCTCGATAAATTGACCCCCGCCGAGTCCATCCTTTGGATATCGATTTATCAAGGCCTCGGTTTATCAAAGGGTCGGTTTACCTTATTCCTTCAAGGTGTCGCTTTATCGAAAGTTGACTGGAGATTTTTATCAACGAAACAACAACTTTATTGAAACATCAACAACAATCGCTTACGGGGCAAAAAAAAAAATTCGGTTATTTTCTTCCAAACTTGGTTTCTGCTGCGATGTTTGTGTATGATAGAATAGCTTTTTACATTCGTCAAGAGCAGAAAAGTAATAAATAAGTCTAATTTCTCTTGTGATACCAAACATTTTATTTATTTTCGCGTGTATATTACGGATACTGGCCTGTCATATTTGTACCTTCATTTGACCAATCGTTCATAAAGGCTTTGGCTTCTTTCTTTTCTTCTCTTGTTTGAAAATATATATTTTTTCGTGTTTTCTTTCGCTGAGCAGCCTCGCCTACAGACGCTAATGAACTCCAGCAGATATGTTACATTGGCTTAGCCATACTGCCCTTGAATGGAATTCAATAGGCACATAGAAAGAAAAATAAGACATACCATAATGCGTAACAACTCGATCCAGAAAATAAAAATTTGTTAATGCAAAGCATAAGGAAGTAGGAAGTTACAACCAAGAAAGGATTAGCGTATTAGCATCAGCTTAAAAAAAGTGGTCTACTTATTTGTCGGATACTCTAGCCAAATCTCTAAATATGCAAAAATTGTCTTAAACAAAACGCTACAGCTAGAAAAACTCACAAGAATTGGTGTCGATGCAAGAATGTATGGCTATACATTTGACTGTAGATTGATCATTGCTTCATATTTTGATTAGAACTACGACTTGCGACGGAATTCTCGTAACCTCCCTTTTTCCTTCTTTTTGTTTGATGCTGTTTATTGAGATTCTGGAATTCGCAGGCGTGACTACAGGTTATGATGTTAAAAAAGAGAACCGCACACTACTTTTATTGGAGACCACAAGTGTTTTAAACAGCACGAAGCAGAGCATCTAAATGCAACCCAAGTTAGTCATAGTCAATAAAACTTGAACTGATCAATTTTGCAGTCAATTCGACCATTTTTGGAACAGCTAGTAATAGAGCAATAATCTCGTTGTTTTAAATTTAAGGCTAGATTTGCTGCCTTGGATCTGGTTAGAATGAGACAATCCATTGAAAGGAATAGGAGTAGCGGTTAAATAAGATGAAAGAAATGAGTTTTTCCTGCACCGTTCACCAAAAAGCTTCAAAAATTTTCTTCCTAGAAGCTAGCATACCGTAAATGTTCCGAGCATTACTCCATCCATTGCAAGAAACTTAAACAAATAGAGCAGCGCAAATTAATTTTTAAAAGGATGAGAGTTCTACACCGAGTGATTTAAAGTAATTTTCTGAGTTGGCACTTACTGTCCGCTTTCTTTACATCGTTGCCTTAATGCTTCAACTTCTGAAACGATTGTTTCGTTGCCTTTTTTATTGACGACTTAGATGGCTAAATCGGCATTACAGGGTGATTTTTTATAAACGGACGAATGAAAATTTGCGACAACTTTTTGAACTCACGACATTTTGACGAGATCGTTTTTTATTCAATAGAAGACAGTGTCGCAAAGAGAATGGTACCAAACTTACTCATAATAGTTTATTCAAAACACCCAACAATTTCACCAAAACAAATAACAACATTTGCAGGGATTCTCAGACAAAGTTCAAATTTTATTCTTGGTATTTCTGCTCCGTGCTTCTTCCGTCGACGGCCAAACAGTATTCCAGTCTGTGCTCATATGCTCCAATAGCTCTGTCGACCATTTCCTGAGGCAGTTCTGCAAAGGCTTGTTCGATTCTTCTTCGGAGTTCAGCCATCGAAGCGATTGGAGTTGTGTAGACCTTGCTCTTGATCCGTCCCCACAGAAAGAAGTCCATTGGCATCAGATCCGGCGAATATGGCGGCCAAGCGATTGGAGCAAGTGCTGCAGGCGTTCCTCTACCCATCCAGCGTAGCGGAAACGTTTGATCTAGCTAGTTGCGAACAGCGACGGAATCTTCAGATCGCCTTCCTGGAACTTGGCATACCACTCTTTGATCCTGTTTGCATGCGGAGCTGTCACATCGCGGTTAACTGCACGGAATTCTCTTCGGTATCTCTTGTGGAAGATGACCACGCTATTTCCCTCCTGGATGAACCATTCGACGTACTTCGATCGTTCTTGAGGCGAATATTTCATCTAAAAAGAGACAATTTTGAAAAGATCAAATTTCACAACAAGACAATCAATATGAAAATGAGTGCGTGGTATTATTCTCTTTGCGACACTGTCCTCTATCGAATAAAAAAAAGATCTCGTCAAAATGTAGTAAATCCAAAAAGTTATCGCAAATTTTTATTCATCTATTTATAAAAAATCACCCTGTAGATCACACAAAAAAACTTTTCTTTAGAGAAACTAATTAATCTAATTTTCAGTACCGATATGCCATTGCGATTGGATGTAAAAAGAAAGCTATTGGCCAGGTCAGATCGTATTAAATCTGTGGATCTTCATCCAGTTGAGCAATGGATGCTGGTTTCGCTTTATAATGGTAATGTGCACATCTGGAACTATGAAAATCAGCAGCTGGTCAAATCATTCGAAGTTTGCGATCTACCGGTACGATGTGCAAGATTTGTGGCTCGCAAGAATTGGATTGTGACTGGCTCAGACGACATGCATGTTCGGGTTTTTAATTACAACACGTTGGAACGAGTGCATCAGTTCGAGGCTCACTCTGACTACCTGCGTTCCATTGCCGTTCATCCTACACAACCTTTCTTATTGACAAGCAGTGATGACATGACGATCAAATTGTGGGATTGGGACAACAAATGGCAGTTAAAGCAAAGTTTCGAAGGTTTTCTTTAATTTTAGCTTGATTTAATAGGTTTTAATCTTTGTTTTAATTTTTTTTACTTTAGGACATACTCATTATGTGATGCAGTTGGTGATCAATCCGAAGGACAACAACACTTTTGCTACTGCTTCTCTGGACAAAACGATCAAGGTTTGGCAATTCGGAAGTCAAGTGCCTAATTTTACTTTGGAGGGACATGAAAAGGGAGTAAGTCTGTGGTCAAAGTTAGTCGATAACACTTGTTTGACGTCCCGTTTTTTAGGTGAATTGCGTTGACTATTATCACGGTGGTGACAAACCTTATCTCATCTCGGGTGCTGATGACAGATTGATCAAGATTTGGGACTATCAAAACAAGACGTGCGTTGCCACGCTTGATGGACATGCGCACAAGTAATTCATTTGTAATTCCAAGTAATTCACCATCTCATCTCCTCTTATTTAGTGTGTCTGCTGTATGCTTTCACCCTGAGCTGCCCATCATTATCACTGGTTCGGAAGATTCAACTGTTAGAATTTGGCACGCTAATACAAATAGGTAATATTTTCATAAAAAACTCAGCACTCATCTTCAAAAATGATTCTGCTCATGTTTCATGAGACAGACAGGCAACAATCTTTTTGTTTTTTGTACAATCAGAAATTGTGGTTTCGGGTGTCACGCAGCATAGCCTTTTTTATGATTCTTTATATTTGTGTCTGCACATATGGTCTAAAACGTGAATTTATTTTTGTTTAACAAATCCGTTAAGCAGAAGTTACAAAAAATCAGGAGCAAAAAAGCTATTTTTTGTAATTTGAGACTGGAGACGACGTTGAATTATGGATTGGAGCGCGTGTGGTGTATCAGTGCCTTAAAGGGGTCAAACACAGTTGCTATCGGGTATGATGAAGGGTCGGTGACAATAAAGCTGGGGAGGGAAGAACCTGCAGTTTCCATGGATTCCTCTGGGAAAATTCTTTGGGCCAAACATTCAGAAATGCAGCAAGTTAATCTCAAAACTATTGAACCTGCCCTATTGGAATCTCTTCAAGGTAAGAAGTAGTTTGTTTTTTTTTCAGTCAGTTTAATTGTCACTAAACATCTTCGGATTTAGATGGTGAGCGCCTGACTTTGTCTGTCAAGGATATGGGTGCGTGTGAAGTCTATCCTCAAACGCTCCAGCATTCTTCAAATGGACGCTTCGTCGTTGCCTGTGGGGATGGGGAGTACATAATCTATACTGCAACTGCTCTCCGTAACAAGGCTTTTGGTTCCGGTCTTGAATTTGTATGGGCTAGTGATCCTAGTCTGTATGCAGTCAGGGAAAGCTCAACTCTTATTAAGATATTCAAGAACTTCAAGGTGCCTTTATTTTTTGCCTTGCAGTCGAAACTCGCATTAGCGTCTTTCTTCTAACAGTAGCTCCCTACAAATAAAAGAAAACGTATTTGTGTCTGTGTGTTTTTGACACACTTTTGCCAATGGATCTCTGCACATTATAAACCAAAATGCAGTTTAATATTTTAGCATCATTTTGATGTGTAGCGTCCCAAAGCCATTAATAAAATATTTTCAAAAACACGATGCTACAAACAATTTTTTTGTAGTTAGGGAAGACCGTTATTAGAGCAGATATAGTGCGTTAAGTGGAGTTTCTACTTTACTCGTAGTGTGTGTTCTTATTTTTTTAGGATTCCACTTCTCTTCGTCCTGACATTGTGATTGATGGAATTGATGGAGGTCATTTGCTAGCTGTCAAGTCTTCCTCATCTCTTTGTTTTTATGATTGGGAAACTAGTCTGCTTATTAGACGAATCGAAATAGCTGCAAAGCATGTGTTTTGGTCAGAAAACGGAGAAATGGTTGCTATTGCTGGAGAAGACACTTTTTACATCCTTAAGTACAACTCCGAAGCGGTCGCAAATGCAAATCTGGCTGGAGCAAGTGCGGATGGTATCGAGGACGCCTTTGAAGTTATTGGTGAGCCCTTTATTATTAGCATGTTCTCAAGGCAATTGACATGGCTTTGTCATGGTTTGCGTGATAGTGAAGTTTTTTCGTTCTGCACTTTGTAATTAGGCGTCATGTATTACATTTTTATTGCATGGCGTAGATCTTTCAATAATTTTCTTTGTTTATGACTGGATGATCATTTTTTTAGCGACAGATAAATTGATCGTTTGTTGAATTTTTGAAGTTTTTCACATGAACACCCCCTTTTTCAGCTGAGCAGTCAGAATGCGTAAAAACTGCCTTTTGGATTGGAGACTGCTTCATCTTTACTACCTCGCTCAATAGGCTCAGTTATTACGTTGGTGGAGAACTTGTTACTGTTGCTCACTTGGATCGTCCGCTGTACCTGGTTGGTTGTTGTTTTTCTATCTGTTTTAATTAATTTTTGACGGTTTCAGCTTGGCTTCATTTCCAGGGACAACAGAATTTATGCTTGCGACAAGGATCATAACATCCTCTCGTACAAACTTCTACTTTCTGTGCTTGAATACCAAACGGCTGTGATGCGCCGTGATTTCGATGCTGCAGACACTATTTTGAGGACTATTCCTGAAAGCCAATGCACAAGAGTTGCTCATTTTTTGGAAAAGCAGGTTGACATTTGGTTGCTTATTTTTTTTTGTTATTCTAACTAGCTTTTGTCTCCTAGGGGTTCAAAAAACAAGCTCTTGCAGTGAGTCGAGATCCGGAGCATCGTTTCGAGCTGGCTCTCTCTTTGGGTGACTTGAAGACGGCATTTGAGCTGGCACAGCAGGCTGATAGTGAAGAAAAATGGAAACAAGTGGCACAAGTGGCCACAGTAAAAAGTGAGCTTCTGCTTGCTGGAGAATGTCTAGGAAAGGCTCACGACTATGGTGGATTATTGATGCTGGCATCTTGTGCCGGGTCTGCGAAATTGGTAATTTTTTTGGGATGTTCTGCTCATGGTTTATGTGATAGAGAAATAATTCTCCACACACTTTGTATGTGAGCGCATAACATGACGTGTGTATTGCACAGCAAAGTTTTTACGACAATTTTACATGTTCATAGCCGCACGAACAATTCTAAAAAGTTGACGACTTTTTTATAAGTTCGATTATCAAAGTATTTAAAGTTAAAGCTAGCACTAAAATTTTGTAATTTTAGATGAATCAGTTGGCTAATGATTCTTACGCAAGTGGGCAGCATAACGTGTCGTTTCTCTCGAACTTGTTGCTCAACGATGTCGAAAAATGTGTTGATATTCTGGTTGAAACGGGTCGTCTTCCTGAAGCTGCATTTTTCGCCCACACTTACTGTCCCAGCCAAGTTCCTAGATTGGTGAGTTGCGATTTTAAATTCTCTTCCCTGCTTTATATCTAATTTTTAATAGGTGGCATTGTGGCGAGTAAAAGCAAGTCAAGCACTTTCCGGCGTAGGAAAAAAGGTTAGCTCACTTCTAGTTTTATACACCGAACAATTGTTGCCTTTTGAATTGATTCGGAGCAACCTACTGCTGAATAGCGTCTATTTAAACTCTGATATCATTTGTTTCAAAATTTTCTGTTAATGTAGTGTCTTTACTAACTATCGTTTTTACTCATTAACTCCTCTGAGTCTTTTCATTTAACGTTTTTCTTCAGGGCCTACCAGCAGATCTCTAGTTAATTGAACCTCGGAAGTAGGGATAAGAGACATGGGATGTGTTGTCTTCCAGTTTTTCGAGGTGTAATTTACAAAATGCATCGTTGCTATCATTTTTGTCAATAAAGTGATTCGGCGTTTGTCTCTCCTTTGTACATTATTTTTTGCTCTAAAAATACGCAATTATTTTTTGCTCTAAAAGTACACTCCTATTTTTTTAGAGTTTGGGTCGCCTTGGTAGAATAATTTTGTCTTTTTAAATGCTTTCTTGGCAAAGATTGAGGCGGCGAGGTTCTTCCTTGTTTTCTTGCAAAAATTTAAACGACAAAAAAAACAAGAAGCGAGTCATTTTTTTCCATTGTCTTTGCCGAATTGAGCGACTTTTTGCCGGAAAGAAATCATTTGAATGTATCCACGTGGTCCATGTATATGTTTGCCTTCGGTTAAAGATTCTGGTTTTGTCCTTCCTTTGCTGTCGTCCTCTTACACTTGCCTTGGATGATTGTTTTCTTTTGTTCTGATTTTCAACTCTTGGCTGATACCTTTAATTTTATATTTGACCCTTTTAAGTAAATTCACTTGCCTCTCTCCTCCTCCACAATACAGTGCGAAAGAGCCATTTTGACACTTTTAGCAAAAAAAAAAACCCGAAAAAACCAGGTGTGTTCAAAAGCATGAATTTAAGCTAGCATGTATAAACATGGTTCTCAAAACCGCTAAAATGAGAAAATTCCGCTAAAATTATTTGGCGTTGTGTCAAAATGCAAACCGCTAAAATATCTGTCAAAATTTTAGCGGAATTTTTAGCGGAATTTTAGCGGTGTTTTAGCGGTCGTTTAGCGGTTTTAGACAATTTTTAGCGGTTTTAGACAATTTTTAGCGGTCTTGACAATTTCTTAATTTAAGAGTTATAGCGATGGATCAAAGCTTAGGATATCGAGCGAGAATTGTCCAAAGCCCTAACCAAAGGCGCTCAAAGGTTTACTCGTCATATTTCTTGTCATTTCTTATTCATCTGGATTCCAATTCCAATGGATTCCAATGGCCTTTTTTGGCTCATAATCTGTGAGAATTTGTTCAACTGTTCGTCCTCTCACATAAGTACCCTCCTCCTCCGGCCTCCGGCCTCAAAAATTTTTTCCTCCGCCTCCACCTCCGGCCTCCGGGGCGGAAGTGGAGGGGAGGAAAAAATCCTCCCCTCCGGAGGATTCCTCCGGAGGCCAGCACAGGCCTGCTCATTGTGTTTCCCAATAACATTTGAATTATGATACGAGAAAAAAAGGCCGAAAATTAAGCAGGCACCCTCTAATAAGCGGACCCTCTAGCAAAGGGTCGAAAAATAAGCGGGCATGCCCGCTTAATAGAGTAAATACGGTAATTGGAGTAATAGAGCTG
>BBSZ01014222.1:0-25163 GCA_000981365.1 Subanguina moxae
CCCCCCCCACCCATTTTTTTCTCTCAAAGTTTTTTCCTAAAACATGCCTGAGTAGCAACTCATCCGACAACTCTTGGAATAAAGGTGATACTTTGTATTGGCCTAAGTTTAAGCACGACAGAAAGAACCATCACATGCCAAATACTATAAAGCTATAGTATCTAAATAGATATAGTGTATATTCTAGAGACCGGACCTAGGTGTACACTTCATGGAGGTGTACATTATATAGAGTGTGAGATAAAAGGACCATCTTTGATGGTGAGACTGGCCCCAACTGTCCATTTTATCGTTACTTTACTGCATTTTTTTATGGAGTTTTAGATTAGTATATAAGCCGAACTTACAAAGCGTCTCCTCCATTCTGTAATAATGTTATCTTAAAATTATGTCTTATAATAGAGTGATCTGTAAATAACATCACTGCTGAAGATAATAATCGTGTTATGGTAGATTTTTAAGCTCTTTAACTGCTCAACAACTCGACCAATCGCTTCGTCCATTGCTGCTAAGATAGCTAAAGATATATTGGTTTTAGCCAAAAGTAAAAAGAAAGGCTTAAAAATTATACTATTTTAAGCCGAGCTCTTACCACAATAAGTCAGTCTTTTAGGGTTGTGAAACAGAGCTCGGCATTTGTTTGTGTAGTAAGCTGGAGCTTGCAGTGGTGAGTGCACAGACTGGAAAGCCAAGTACAAGAAGAAAGGTTTTGTTTTATGGTTTAGCTGATGGCTTGAAATAATGTTTATAGCCTCTTCTGTGAAAAGGTGCTAAATTAGGTCTTATTATAGGCTTAAGTAGATAAGGATTATATAAAATAAAGAAACATTAAAAAACAAAAAGACTAAGGCTAGAGGCTAGACCTTGGCTTTAAAACATTCAATAAATTATAGCCTTAGTCAAAGAAAAAGGATGATCCCGTTTTTTACTTCTCAACATCATTTAACTTTTTCTTACAGTGGAATAAATGCCGTTTTTGCTGAAATCGGGCACACTAATTCCATTGATTTCACGAAAAAGATCCAAGCCTCGCATCATTACGCCGTTGTTGTGGTCAAATAAATCTGCACAGTTTGGCAAAATTAGAAGAAAATTTGGAATTGAAAATTTTTTACCAGCACTGTGATTATAATAGCCTTCTTGGGGACCATAATATCCATAAAAAGAGTGAAAGCCTCCACGAACCGTAGGGAGGAAGTCTTTTTGACAATACCCCAAATGCCATTTACCAACCATATAGTTCTGGTAGTTCAACTTTTTTAGGTCTTGCGGAAAAAATGAATAATCTAGAGGAACTCCTCCCGGTTCTGTTTGCAAAAATACTCCATTCTAGAATGCAAACTTTTTGTGTGAATATTAATCGTGTAAAAACCTGAGTTCCTGTGCGAAAAGGATAAAGACCTGTCATTAAAGCTGAACGTGTACTGAAAATACTTGTTCAAAAAATGATTTCTGTAAAAACTGCTGACGGTGTGCATAGCTGATTGACATATGAGTTGGCCAAATATGTGGAATGACCACTAAAAGCCAAGTCTCGAAGACACGGAGTGTGCAGATTTTGATCTGCAATTGTAAAAATGACCCTTCTTTAAGCCTTTATATTCATGCGTTTAGTTACTTTTCTAATTTAGATCAAAAATATGAATTGATTTTTTAATTTTAGCGAATTAGTGCAACGTGTGTTACAATCGGATTGTTAGAGGCGTTATGCTATTCACCATACTAGATTTGACTGAGTAACCACTATCAAGAGTTCATTTTACCAAAGTCTAATTATGATCAAACCATGCCAGTCGACATCCGCAAATCCAAGATCATCTGCCAAAATAAGTATAATGTTAGGCTTTGTCCTTTCAACGATTTTAACGCAATTTGTTTGTAGAAAGTGTAGGATTATAACCAAATATAACGATTTAAAAATAATAGGCATAATTTTTTATGTTCTTTTTTGTCGAAAAAGCATGTATCAGGAAGTCGATTAATAATTGGAAATGTAAAGAAAAAAGCAATTAGTAAAACTGTCTGAGACGGTTCTTTAGCCATAACCTGTTTTCTTATTATTCCACATAAATCAACTGTTTTAAATTTTTGTTTTTGCGGTTTTGCAGCATTTCCATTATTCTTTATTGAACATATATACTAACTTGTACAAATTTAAAAAAATGAAACTTGGGGTCGCTAAAACATATAACATGTTAAAACAAAAATAAGAGACTCTTGTTGTTTAGCTCCCTCAATGGAATTTTTAGAATGGAATATTTGAGATACTTTTGCATAAAAGCACGAAAACCCTACTTAAATACACTTTTTAAAGTGTGTCAGAACAATAATCACATATTAAAATGGGTAAAAATAATAGACATAGCAGTGATAGAAACTGATTTTAACGTTAGTCAGGATCGTTTAGTTTTCTTCTTCTATATTAAGATATGTAGGATAAAATTGGCGAGCAAATTGACCGATTCTAGCAAACGGCCAAAAAGTGCTGTCCTACAAACAAAATTATTAATGGTTTCCAAAAAGAAGCGTAACTACTTCAGAAATTCTTTGTTGAATAATGATATGTCTGTTTGGCAAAATAGAGTCGTCTTCAGGGTTGACTGTTTTTTCCTTGGCTACATTGCTGACGTGGAAGAACAAGGCCATCCTTAAAACCTTTTTAACTATTTTTTTAATACGATTAAGTGATCTAAACTGAAATTATTTAGAAATTGAGATCGCCATACATCCTCCATTAATCCCGTTACCCTCTCCCCCTCTTTTGTCACAAAAGTCGGTGTCCAAAGATATTTTACGGCTCAATCAACTGACAACTCGGTACTGACACCATACTCAAAAGTTTAATTGACAATAGCTACATTTTTGAGCTACATTTATACCAAATTGTCGGTTGATTGAGCCGTAAAGAAATTGCTGCCCACCGAATGTTAAAATAAAAAAAGGGGGTTTGATAAATAGAAAATAAAGGATTAAAAAAACAGGACTATTTTGACTAGTAGTAAAAATAATTCTTACCAAGTGGTCATTTTGGGTAGAAATGAGGCGCAAATGATATTATACGAAAGAACTCAACGTTCAACGTCTTCAAACAGACATGCTCGTCTTTCACTCAATTCTTTTTGTTGCTTCGCTGACTGGTTGCGTCACCTAAGTGATTGTAATCACAGTGCCTCTAGGCATATTTTTTGTCTCTCTGTGTAGCATAATAAAACATTAAAAGCATTTTCGAAGCAGGTGGTGTTGTAGCCACTATTTTGATGCTCTCATGCGTCAAAATGGACCTTGAACGTGAATGACTCAAAAAGCAAGGAAAGGCACAAAAAAGTGATTTTTGACATATTTTCTGCTACCACGAGGCTGTTTGTTGTCTTTGAGGTATAAAATTATACAAAAAGTTTTACTTCTTTTTACTAAAATACATACTGCAAAATGTTTACAAATAGTTGTTCAACTTGCCTTCGTACTCCCACGCTCTTGACACTTGTCTTTTTAGTTCATTTGTTCTTTATCTCAAAAGCACACCTGTTGGGTTAGGTTGATTAATATACCGGATGCTCCCACTGATTACCAGCCAGACATTTTGTGGCTAACTTTTACATTTTTCTTAGAAAAGCAAGCAATCATGAGTTTTGAATACCAAATCATGAAAGCTCGCTCAGCGGCAATTATCCATCCGGATTTGATTGACAAGAATATTTTAGTGCCTAATTATGTGAGCCACTTTTTTGCTAATAATTTCAAATAATAATTTTTTTACTTTCTAGCTTTCTCGAGTTTATTCTGTTCCAGAGTTTAAGCCTAAAACAGTGCCCGAGTTTACAGCTCGTAGAAGGCCTATTTACAGGCCAAACTGGCCCTACTTCTTTGCCAGTCACGATGACAACTGGAAATTCCGCTTTTATAGATATCTTGTATGCTTTAAAAGAACTTTAATCATTTTAAAAATAAATTTTTAGTATGATGACAGCTGGTAAGAGCAGTTTAGTTAATAAATAAAATCATATAAGACACAGTCGAATCTCGATGTAGTGTCACCCTCGATATAGTGACGTTCAGAGCTAGCACCTTGGATAGTTATATATTCTAGACTCGACTGTATGAAAATTTTTAGGTACAACAGATTTGATCAATATCAGCCCTTCAAAAGATATCGCAGTTTTCAGTCCAGAGACTATTACAGGTATTTTTTAAAAGTAGTCAATTCTTGCTATCAGACTTCTCAAATTTTGGATTGTTGTTTATGAATCCGTTCTCGGATTATACTTTCTAATAAAATTGAAAAATTGACTGTAATGACTGTAATTTTTATCAAAAAGGTATACTTTTAGTAAATACTGGCATGATTCACCATATCGACCGTACTCTAGGACGTACAACCCTTTCAACTCCTATCTTTTGACTTGTAAGTGATATAAAATCAATATTTGTTAAAAGTAATTTTTTAGCTTTCTGAACATGCTCAAATCAAAAAATGCTCGTTAACTTTTTAATTAAGCAGTAAAAAAATAGATTGATTTATTTATATGTAAACAAATTGCATTTTATTTTAACGAGTTGTGAACAATATTTACAAACACAATTCTGGAGCAAATTTTACAAAGACTAAAGAGCTGTGAAAAGCCTTAACATAATTAATTGGAATCAACCCTCCGATAAGTGGAAACCCTGAAAGCCAACCCCGACAAGCGATTCTATCAAAAAATGGACCTCGATAAATTGACAATCCGAACCCGACCCCTTATGCTATCAAGTTATCGAGGGTTCATTGTAAAAAAGTTAGCGTATAATTCTAATAATCCTAGAATTGGTAGAGCTTGTAGGAGTTAAGAGAACGAAAAAAACAACGATTCAAAATTTTCGCTGTGGTATGAGGTGTAAGCCTTCAAAGTAAAAGGCCTAATTTATAGAGGGAGCTAGACAAATACAATTCATACAATATGAGTTCTAATATAGAAATGGTTCCTCAGGACAATTTTATAACTAAGAGCTTGATAGCAAAAGAAGCACAATCCCGAGTCGTCCTTATCCTTTACAATAATACAACTAACACTAGCTGTAAAACAAAGTATATGAAAAAATGCAATTGTACGTGATTCAGAACAAAACCTAACCCTATACAGAAGTTTTGCCATAACGAGGATGATAAAGAGGCGCCAGTTCTCTTGAGACCATTTCTTCCACGCGTGTGCCTAAACAAAGTTTGTTATCAAGTAAAAAATAGAATGAATTGCAACTCACTTCTTAGAGCATGATATGCTCCTATGATGCTCAGGATAAAGACTAGCATTTGCAACATGCAGCCCACAACGTAACAATAAAAGGCTTCTCCAATGGTTTGCTGGAAATATAAAGTTCATAGTGTTTCAAAATTTATGAGCGCTCGGCTACAGAAATTAATTTGGTACTTTAATTCCTAATTCTTACTTCGTAGGTTCCTACTAGACCCTGAACAAATCTGCTGTCCTACAAATATTTTGAAAGTTTTTGACAAAATGTCTATAAAACGTGTACCACACGATGTGCTGCAAAGAAGAAAATTGCAGAGGCTACACATGCAGAAAAGACTAAACAGAAATACAAATTAAAAAGACGTTTTAAACAAAGAAACGCATTTTTTCTTACAAGAAAAGAAACAAAGCACACAATGAATTAAGGCACAGGGAGGTGAGCAAGGAGTACAGACCCCAACACACAGAGCAAGTCCACCTGCAGTCAGGGACAGGAATATAAACGCCAGAACAGCTTTATGCCAACCTGGAAAAGAAACCTCATTAGCCAAAAGTAAGAGTGCAAGAAGATTGACCATAAAACTGATGATGTTCAGACTCCAAAGCAGCTGCATTGGAATCAATTTCACCTTTGTTTTCTTCTACCAGCTTGGCTGCATTTGCATCAAATTTATAGGTGCAATGCAATGGACTTTTGTCCGCCAAATGATCTGCCCTTTTAAAGGCTCTTTCAGCTCTTGCGCAGTCCAGCCAAAGCCCATGCTAAAAAGAGTAAATGGTTGTATGTTAAACCATATTAAAAAAATCATATATTTTTCAATTTTTGAGGTCACTCATAAAAACAAGCTTTTTCCTAAAATAAGTTTAATCAGAAATAAGACCGTTAAAAATGAAGATATTCAGTAGTAATAGAAACATGTTTCCTAGGTCGTTTCAAGACAGGATTATACGCTAAAATTAAAAATCAATTGGAACCTAGGATTCTTATTTTAACCACTCAAGAATCAAAAATTTTCTAAATTGTTGGCTATCAAAACGAAACCTCTCTAAGCTGAAAATTTTCTGAGCTCGAATTCAACCTTTGGCCCATCATTGCGTAACATCTAATTTTTTAAAAAATATCACTAGAAAAAAGCCGTATTATTAGCAGCGAAATGTATTTAAAACCGGTGAATCGCATGTCGACAACCCTAATGGTTCCAAAATTTGTCAGCACTTTTGGAAAACTGCTTGAGCACAAGAAACTCAACAGTGGCAAATTTATGCTCTGTTAATTTTACCTGCACTATCTACGCCCGCCAATGACTGAAGACACTTGA
The DNA here is from genome assembly GCA_000981365.1 of Subanguina moxae. NCBI lineage: Eukaryota > Metazoa > Nematoda > Chromadorea > Rhabditida > Anguinidae > Subanguina > Subanguina moxae. The sequence goes on from BBSZ01014222.1 coordinate 6,548, forward strand.
CTTGCTCTAGCTGCTGGTGTGTTTTTATACAGGGATTCGAACCCAGAGTCACAAGGCTTTGAAACTGGATAGTCAACCCCTAAGCCAACCAAACACCCTAAGCAACGCTCATACAAATGGCCAAATTTAAAAAATAAAAAAAAAAGATTTATAATGACTAGAAACGCTTACATGGTGTTCAGCCTGAAATTCTCGTATATCCACCACTTGCCAGCTGGGGCTCATAACACCAATCACACCCAGAATCATAGCAGTTAATAACAAGAAAAGTGATATTAATATAAGAATAAGTTGAGGACAACTTTTGCCTTCGGAAGACTCCTCTTCCTCAGCTCCACGAGTGTTCATTTCGGCTAGGAGCTGAAGCTCATTTTTTTAGCGTATGAAAAGTGAAGAAATTGCCTTGTAGCCCAATTAATTCTATCGCAGTACCCTGAATTCCAACAAAAAAAGCAATAAGCTTTGCTGACACCACCCTCACCATTCAAAATAATCAATACTTTTTAGATGGCATAAAACCTTTTTTGCTGGAACAAAATTTACGCTATTTGCACGAATGGTTAATAATTTATTCTAAAGATTTGTTTAAACAGCAACAAAAGTACGAAAATGTTTAAGAAACAAAAGCAAAATAATGAAAAAGCGGGTAAGCATATACTTCTTTTTTAAAAAAAGTATCAGAAGCAATTTGAGCTACCTAATACTTCCATTTTATAAACCAAGTTCACCCCAATTTTTTAAACACTCTCAAAATCTATTACCGTATTTTCTTTAATAAGGCCCCATGGGATCTTATTTTTCAACCCTTCCCGGAACATGGGCCTTATTAGAGAGCGGAGTCTTATTAGAGAAAATACGGTATATCCAAAGTATTTGTCAGATTCTACTGATCTTTTTGAGTAGAATATGTCTGAAAACCATAGCACAAATTGTTTAATTATGACCATTTGGAACATGTCTCAGGATTTTATGTTTAGAGCTAAAAATAAAGCGCTCATAGAAAAGTAATTAAAACTGCTTATAAAGTCAATAAGAAAAGACTAAAAACACAGAAAACCCTCTGGAAAGTAATTTTTTGAGCAAAAAAAAGTTGAGAAGAAAGCTAGTAAGCAAGCAGTTTCTTAAAATAAATTGAGTCCTTTTAATAATAAATCAATGAAGCAGACACCAAAGGATTGGCTCTAAATAACAAGATGGATAAAGCTGATCAAGAAAGCACATGGCTTTCTACATTAAAAACCATATCGGAGAAGGGACGAAGAATGCTGTCTAATAGCATTAATTTTCAGGTCCTAGTATATATATGGTATGTTTTTTTTGTATGGGGTACTTGTTACGAGGTGGTTTTCCTTGATGTTTTCACGCCTTCTCTATGGTTTTAAGTGTATCCGAGTCTTTTTACCTCGATTTTCCCAAAATTGTTCAAACAATATTCACAAAAAATGTCGAGAGCATTATGGAAAAACATTTCGTATGCCTAGTAAGGCGGTGGTCTGTCACAAAACGTATAGTTATGCCGCATTCTGCCCTTGACCCACGATAAGGCGCCACGACAAATTGAACTTTTTATGTGCTGTTTCTTTGTTAAAACAACAAGTATCAGTAGCATTAAAGATCAATTAATAGTTTGCTCAAAATTCAAATTGAGAAATGCAGGTCATAACAGACAAAGAACACAGATCTTCCCTTAGTCTACGCCTTCCAGAGAAAGTCTTTTTCCATCAGTCTCTTCTAAACACATGCCTATATTAAATTCTACCACTTTTACAAAAAAATTGGGCAGTTGCCGAAAAACAAGACCAACAGAGAAGAAGACAGATAAAACTGCTCCTACTGCAAACCCCAAGTGATTTGTGCGCATATTGTTCTTCTGCAGCTCAAAAATCGATAATAGATTGCAAAAGTTGGGAGAGAAGAAATCCCATCGAAGAATATGACCCTCAAAATCGATCGCCTATAGCAGAGTCACAAACAACAGGAATGAAGGAAAGAGCGCAGGTGTAGAGCGCATTTCCCAAGCCATCCTCATATATGGCAGTGCTGTTGTTCAAGGTCTTTTTGAACAGAGAAAGCTAAAAGAGCATATAAAAGAAGTATAAAGATAACCTTTAGTAATCTAAGTGCCAAGGAACACTTCAAAAATATGTGTTGCTACGAGACATTGAACAAAGTTATGTCCAAAAATAGGTGAAAAGGCAACTCGCCCCGGATCCAGCTAGTCTTGCCCTGGATTTAAATACACATACAAGCAAAATTTTCATTTGATCGTGCTAACATAGTGAATTATCTTTTAAACCCTCTAAAATTAACCCTTTTAAGCATTTTGAGAACTCTAAAATTGATAAAATGTTTTGCCTTGAGGGACCAAGGTAGACAACCCGGGAAACTATACCTGGGCATACAACTAAGCCTTAGATTTAGGGTAGGCCAGCGTAGGTTAGCCCAGACTCTGTCTATAAACTGTTTTACTTAGGTTTAGTGGTTCACATCTATCAAATAATTTGGCACCCGGGTCGAGTTGGGTGTCGTCTCAAAAATAGATTTACAACTCTTTTTATGGCATCTGTGGCTCTAGTTCACTATACATCTCCTTCTTTTTGCTTTCGAACTTATTTGACTTTTGCTCTTTAGTATTTAAGAAAAACTTGAATTCTTCATTTTGTCCTCCACTTTTTCACTTACTTTCTCTTTCTTCTTTTCACTGGACAACAACAATTTTATTTATTCAAAAAAACCACCACAACTGTCACTTATTGTGTTGTTTTACTAATTTCAACCATCCACTATTTCTAATCTGAATCAACTACGGGTTTGGTCTTTGCAAAGCCTACTTGAAGAGCGTTTTTGGTCGACTGACTTCCTCTTCCATTCCCAATTTCAAAGGAAACGCAATAGGATCGCAGAAAAGCGTCTCCAAAGAGCCTAAAAAATTTTGTTTTACTAAACAAAAGACCGTGCAAAAGTCCTACCAAGCAGGTCCATCGCCTTCGTTTTCATGTGGCAGCAAAATCATAGGACAAAGATAGCCGTTTCCTGTGTTAAATTTTTTGATCAACTGGCTGGCTTTCAGCACAATTGTGCTGTCTCCAATCTTGAGTTGGAGATCAGGCAAGCTGGCAACGCGACTACATGGCACCATCTGCTCTTTGTTGTTTATTTTTTGCCATCAAAATTTTGACTTTAGTGCAACGTAGAAGCCCATTTTTTGAAAAATTTTTTAAATTATTAAAAGCCATTTTTCAACACAATAATCTAGGGTTGGCCGGCAGTAAGAAAATCTCAAAAATGGGAGTGCGAACTATATATTGCACCAAAGTCAAAATTATTACCCAAGCTTTATATTTGGGGCTGAAGGTGAAGCCCATCGACTCAGCAATGGTTTGGACGTTGCCAGCAGGACCAACCATGAAAGGAAAGTTGAGAGCAATCATAGCTGGTCTCCGGCGATGATTGTCCACTGTTTTGGTGTCATTTTTAATGGTGAATCCGTTTACTTGAAACTCCCAGTAGGCAGACATGAAAGTGTGATTGTTGACCCAAGTGTAGGTCCAGTCGGACTCGCAGTTTTCCGAGTCTTGAGATCCAAAAGTCAGCTGACCACCACTATCATCATCTGAGAGGTCATCTTCGCTAAATTTTGGTAATTTATAGAAAAGCCATTTATATGCTGAAAAGCTGCCACAGCGGGTTAAGTCGAATAGTAGTAGGCTTTTTTGAAGATTTTACATAGAAAAAAGTTGGGGCGCTCTGAGACGCCGGCCATCATTTTAAAATATAACATATTTCTTACTAAATTATTCTTTTTTCTTTTCTTTTCAAATATTTAAGAGACCTTCTAATAAAGATACTGAAGACGGGATGATCCATGAAAGGTTTTAGTGTCTGCATCACAGAAGGAACATTATTTAAATAAAAAGTCCCCGGATAGCTTCCTAGTCCTAACATGCCATCCATTGGATAATCGTAAAACCCGCTGTCTAATTCATAGAAGAGAGCAAAGTTTTGCTGGGCAGTTAGTTCACCAATCTGCAACAAAAATGTTTTTGATATACTGTTGCTAAGTAAAAAAAATACTGTTAGTTTATCAGTTACAATACCGGCATCAACTTCATATGCAGCTTCATCGATGAAATGAAAAGATTGAGATAAGCTAAATAGTAGAAGTAAGATTTTTTACCCTTACCTTTACCTCTAGCTCAGGGTAAATGTAAGACTAGTTTCTATAGAGACTAAAGGTAAAACTTATTTCTACCGCTCCTGGGTGTAATAGATAGATCAACGGGAAATTGTATTTTCTATTACTTAACTAGCGCGTGGGTAAAGTAGGGAAATAGAAAATTTAGTAAAAATAGCGACACTCTCGTGAGGATGGGTTTTCAGGCCGCCAAAGGCCAAAAACCGCAAAAAAAATAGTTTTTATAAAGAAAAAATTTTTCCCAGTGACCGATTTCTTTCGTTCATATTTTTCCTAGACTAGATCCGCCGTCGGAAACTGCACCTGGGAGTGAAAAAATCACTTCTATGTCGGACTTCTTCGCGCCAAAACAGCTCTAAACGTGCGAATCGGCTTATTATTTTCTATATATACATATATATTGCACCCATGAAGTAATAAAAATTATTATCAGTCTTTTTGTAAAGAACCTTCTGTTAAATAGGTGTCGTTGGAAGTTATTTACCGCTCCAAGACACGCTTCATAATTACATTCAGAGTCAATCACCCAAAAGTTAGAGGATTCAATAGTTGGTTGGACCAAAAACCATTGAGCTTAAAAGCAAGGTGGATTTTCAGAACATTTCAAAGCGATGAAACAAACGAGGTGTTCCCACACTAATGTTCACCAAAAAAAAGTCGTCTATGTAATCGATCAGCATTGCACTTTCCACGTCTTGTTTTGTTGAAGCCTTTTTGGGCTTCAGCCACTTGCTTTTGCCTTGTTTCTCATCTTTGATGTGCTCATAGAACTTATCTCCATGTGCAGCTAGTTTTTTTTCTAGCCTGGAAATCGCCTCTCTGGCTTTTGCTAGTGATTCGATCGGGTCTTTAGCAGACTTTTTCCCTCCTTTCAGAGATCTGGATGAGACCAGTTGATGCTTGAAAATAGCCCCATCAACATAGCAACTTAAAGCAGTGAGTATGGAGAAAAGCAACGCAAAAAATAAATGATTCATTTAGACAATAACTATTTGGCCACAAAAAAATTTTGTGGCTGGGAGTAAAAAAGACTTCTTGTTACTCACAATTAATTAATTAATTGATTAGACTACTTTCAAGCAATGATAGTGAAATTGGAAATTGTTTATAATCTCATAGACAGCAAAATAAGCCAATCAATAACTGATAAAATAAATTATTTATCATTTCATTTAATAAATTCCAGTTTCAGATAAAAAATAGGCTTGTCAAAAAATTAATTAATCAAAAATTGGTTTTTTATTGATAATTTTTATGATCACATTATTCATATGAATGTGTTTTAGGCACTGCCACATTGGAAAGCGTCAAAATTTTGGGAAAAATGTCTTAAAATTAGTACAGTCAACCATAATTAATCCGGTAACCTCGATAACTAGGCACTCCAAGAAAGGTCCCTCAAAGCGGTTTTATCGAGAAATGGACCGTGATAACTCGGTATTTGGAGCCTAGTCTCTTGGGGTGCCCGATTATCAAGGGTCGACTGGAAAAAAGAAAAAAATAAGGGATTTGAGCTACGTTTTGTTGTTCATTTGACAAAAAAATTCATCGCTGTTAAAAAATTTAAAGAAACCAGTTGGTCTCCTAGTTTTTGGTATAAAAGGAAGCTTTTATGGTTTATGGTTTTACAATCTTATGAAGGTTGCGAGGACATACAAGAAGATGGAGTCCTCGAGGACGACACTCACGGGCATGGAGTCCACAGCGAGGACAAACAAGAAAACCAAGGTTGAGGCGAGGACACACAAGAAGACTGGCTATGGTGATATCAAGAGGAGTAATGATAAATATTCTTTTACATTAAGTATTTGCCTTTTGCCCATTTTTGTACAGCCTCAGCACAATACACTTATTTCATAAGTACTGTGTTAGATGTTATTGATGTCATTAAATTTTTTTTTTAAACACGTAAATTTTGATTATTTCATTTTTTAAAACAAATTCCTTATGTTTTTTAGTAATTTTCACTCTCGCCTCAATCCATCTTAAGAGGAAATTAATTTTGAGCGACCAAGAAAGGTTCTAAATTACCGAATGATGCTAAGAAATTGTAGTTTCGGGACCGAAAAAGCAAATTTTTGCCAAAACAATCACATTATTTCAGCTTTTTTTTGTTATGAATATTTTTTTGTGTTATCCATCAACTCTTTGTTTCCCTACGCCATTAATTTATTTATGTGCTTCCTTGGCTTTTCAGAATATGAGATGTCCTTAATTTATCTTCTTTTTTAATTCTTAACGAAAGCTTAAAATGGAACTTAATTGCCTAAAAAAGGTTTTTCCCACACAGAATTAATTTATATTTGGAAATTTATTGGTTTTAAAAAGAAAAAAAAGTCATTTCCACGTTTCTAATTTTACAACATCAGGATCGAATCTATTTTTAATTCAGATCTTTCTACTATTGCATTAAATTTTAAATTAGTCTTTGTAAAAAATTTCACGCAGAGGTATGTGCAAAAAAACTGCTTTTTGAGGATATAAAGAAGCTAAATTGGGTTGGAAAACATGGAATTATTTATGAGAATAGAAATTTTTACCTACCCTATTAAGTGGGGTAGGAGTGATCATTTAGATTGCAAAAAGGTATGCAATTTTATTTTCGTTGCAGGCTGATTAAGTATGCAGAAGCATCTAGGTTTTAGACACTAAAACAGTTGATTAATGTGTTTGGCACTTGGTCTGGGCTGATAGTAACCAAAGTCGACTAACTGGTTAGCTGGCTTATTCGGAGTAACCAAAGTTAGCCAGCTAACTAGTTAAACTAACTTTACCACTCCTGATGTGAGTCTGATCTATTTTTAAAATTTTGCAGCATAATCAACCCTCGTTAAGCCACGGTACTTTTTATGTTTTTTACTTTACTTTTTTACTTTTCCTAGCTAAAAGCTGAGATAAAATTTTTTTTTAAATTGATTTTTAAGAAGCATTTGCTTGTTTTTACTTTACCTGATTTATAGGATCAAATCCTCAACAAATTTCTTTTTACTGCTTCGAGAAAGCTAAAACATTATTTTCTGTTTATGTGTACATATTGCGTCTTTTATTGCTTTTTTGCTCTTCTTTTATTATCTGAAAAAACCCAAAAATCCTTAATATTAACTTATTTGTCACTATAAACACGAATATGAGCACAGAGCAGTAAGACTTCTTCAAATCTAAAAAGTGTTCTTACCCAACCGTGAAATTGTAGCCATAGCTCAAAGAGGTGACGATCTCTTTTTTTAGCTAAGAGCTTCTTTACTCAAAACCGTCGGTTTTCTAAGCCACAAAACATCTACTCCAAACAAGTCGAGAGGCAATTAAATTGCTCATTGCCATTCCAAAAACGTTGCACTCAGATTAGACAGTCATTTTCCAGTAAAAAGTGAACAGCTTAGTAAATATTTGAAAAAAATTTACTTAACCTAAAAACAGAAGCGACCCTGTGGGTCGTGTGGGGCAATAAACCTTACTACGGAAAAAAGGAGTATTTAAGAAAATTGGAAAAGGATTTGTTTCAATCTCAAGTTTTTTGTTTTTGTTGCCCTAAGAAAGAACTAAAAGGTTTTCTTTAAAGAACAGGGCGCCTCCATGGTTTCCGCCTTAGCATACTTTTTTCTACATTTTAATGATAAATATTCAGTACTTTTAAGAAGAATTGGAAATCTCTTTATTTTTGAAATTGTTTGCTTTTTGTTACAAAACTTTAAAGTTACACTCCTGGGAAAGTCAAAAAAGAAGCCAGGCTTTTTTAGGTGGGTACTAGTTTACATTTATTCAATAATGTTAATAGTCTGTGATTTCAAACGAGTAAACCTCGATATATTAAGCCAACGTTGACATTGGAGTAAAAAATGCACAATTGAACATTTTTATGATCCCCTTATTCAACAACAAAATGTTCAGCTATCTGCGATCACAAATGATAGAAAATATCGGGTCCAGAAATATAAATATTCCTGTTAAATTATTGAAATCTTGTGGTGCGTTACCAAACAGCAGAAGTACCCCTTTTTTACGACGTTTTTGCAATTTTCTAAGTGTTTTCATAGAGCTGTATACCAGGAATTATAACAGCGTCTTTAAGTCTTCAACCTTATTGTCAACATTGTTTGGGCCGTCTTTTTCTAAGTCTTAATACTTGATGTCTTTTTGATTAAAGGGGGGTATGCATGTTGCCGAAGAATTTAATTTTTTGGTGTCGAATGTATATGGTATGTGAATATTCAAAATTCCTATGCACATTTGTCGATAAATTTGAATTTTGTCTTGTCACTGTTTTGCTTCTCCCAGGCTCTCTTTCATGTTTTGTGTAGAAAGTTTGCGCACCAGTGCTGTCCAAAAAGTATCAAGAAAATAAGCTGAAGCATATTCGATTACATAAATTTATTTAGAAACTATCCAACTTTATACCAAAATTTTCAAACTTTATCTTTTGTCTAATATTTAGTGATATTTAACTTTTTCTTCCCTCCATATATAATTTTTTAAATCACGCAGCAGATGTCTTCTCTAAATTGATCTTGTCAGCAATGAGCATGCCCTTCTAAACTATCTACAAAGTGTGACAAGCGTCTTTGCAAAAATTAATAAGCTTGTCAATTTTTGCGCAATTTTTACCAATACTGCCTGTAGACCAATTAACAAGACAATTATTTACGTAGATACTTAGTTATTAAAGCCGTTTAGTATCTATACTTTTCATTACTCAAAAGTTTTCAAAAATAGCTTATAAAATAGTGTGTTAAAACATCTTTTACTTTTTATGAAATATTTATAAAAGCGTATAAACAATTTTAACTTTTTTTAAAATTATTTCCTTAGACTTTACTGAGCAAACTTTACTCACAGCCAAACAGCTGCATTTTCAATTAATTATACATATAGATACTGAAATATTTATATTTTTTAAACAAAACAACAAAAAGTAACTTATAACTGGTCTTTTCATAGAGTGCTTAAAGTACACTTTCAAAACAATCCATATAATTTATATAATATAAAGTTTTAAAAGATTTTGATGAATGCGTTGTCTTCAGGCAATAACGGAAGTAAAAATTAAAGCTGCTTTGTATGTCAAACTGCTTTTTATTTTGCAAACTAGAATTCAAAAAGCACAGCTATAATTTAAAATTATAATGATTCATAATTATAAAAATTTTTTGTTTTATACCTGTTTTCCTTCTTCATTTTTACTCAACTTAAAAAAAATGTTATGTCTGAATGTTTTTTTGTAATAAGTATATTGAAAAATATTCAGGAAGGGGAAAAGCTTTGAATACAGTGGTTGACGCACTCTAATTTCTTCAAATTCAAAACGGCTGCGTCAATTTTTTGCTTGAAAAAATACAATTTGCTCATTTATTTTCCTCTTTCTTTTGGCACTCTTTTATAAAGAGCAAAAATGTTGACAATCTGTGAAATAAATTTTTCCTCTTTATTCTTATCTCGCAGAAAACGGAATGCGTAAAAAAAAAATTATATATTTTTATCTATACTTTAAGTCTTGAAAAAGTTTTAACTATTTTTTTATGAGGATGATGTGAGCAGTATTAAGTCATCTCGCTATGACGCCAGCCTTTTTATAGGGTCACACTAGGGCTGTTCTCACGAGTAACCTTATATCAAGAGCCGGCTGCATAATGTAGAACAGAAAAGGGGACTTAAAAAAATTTTATAGCCACTATAAAGCTTCTCAACAGGCGTTTAAGATAATCCCATTTTTTACTGTTTTTGTTCATCTACAAAGCCCGCTTGAAAAAAAAAATTGTTTACGGTAGCTTTTGATTGAAAAGCCTTTAAAAAAGAGGCAAAAGACGTGTGACCATACTCCATCTATCACCTATGGCATAAAATATTAATTTTGCTTGCTCACCGCCTTTTCTTAACAAAAGTGGTTGGCATTTAAGACGGCCATTGCCAAGTAAGCGGTTTGAAATTGAAGACAATTTGTTCTTCTACTTTCTTTAGGAGTGGATTGTTTTTTTCGTGAACAAAAATCTGGTAAGCTAAAGAATCACTCTCACCAAAAATGCATTAGGACTGGGAAAAAGTCGAAAATGTTATTATGGAGTACCAGTAAACAGTTTAAGGGTTAGAATTTTTACCAAAATATTAGTAACTTTTGAATTTGTTACCATCATTGCCAGCACTTTGGCTCATAGCTGCACTTTTACTTAGTTTTTTGAGTAAGAACTCTTTTTCTTATATAGAGTATTTATTCATTTTGACATTACTTTACTTGTCTTTTTAATATTTGTCTCGCTTTTCTGCAATTAAAAAATGTTATTAAAGAAAAAAATAAGTGAATGCAAAGTTTGAAATTTGGTTAAACAAAAACTTTTCTTTTTGGTCACAAAATTAATCAGTTGATAAACTGGCTAATTTCCTGTACCAGTAGATAATTATTCCCACTGGAGCTTTTGAATAACTCGAATTCACGAATAGAATTTACGGAATCTGTATATATTGGCTGCAAAAACAAACAAGGCTTAAATAAAAAATAAAATAGAGCTTACCTAAAAAAATAGAAGGATTAGTTTTTCTTGCTGCAATTATCTCGTTTTTATCATGTGGTTTCAATGTTTCGGATTTCACAGCTCGGATTATTAATATTAACTTTTCTACAAAAAACTCTTGTTAAAACCATCTTTCATGGAATAGCTTCATGCTATGCGCAAAACTATTTGCGTTGCCATTTTTTGTCAAGCTTGTTACTTGTTACTTACTTTCGTAAGTTTTATATATAATATTTTTTACTCTACTGGATTACAACCCTTGTACTGTAGAAAAAAAAGCTGTGAATGCATTTATTTGCTAAGAATATTGCTCGTATTCATCTCGCAGGTATAATACGGTAGTATAAATTTTTTTAGAATGGCTTGCTTACACAGATCTGTCCGAAAGTAAGATGTTTGTAAATTGTCGGTATACTAACTTTAGGTCATTTCTCGGTGACCAAGCCTCTCTTTCATTCATTATTTTTTTCATATTCGGTTTTTCGAAGACATTTTGCTTACCGGAGTGCCCCAAAATAAAAAAATAATTACACAAAAAGTCCAATTTACCCACAAATTACTATCAAAAGAGCAAACTCATAATAGCAGGATCACCTCATTTTTCTGTTAAACCAATTATTTGTGGTTTACCTTGTGGGCGAATTCTATTTTCCGGTGTTCAAGGAATGGTGTCAAGAAGTACAAATTACTTCTTACGACACTTTTAAAACAAAAAAAGCTCATTATTTAGCGGTTAAAGCACCAGGAGCAATATACAAGCTAATACTTTTCCAAGCAACTCCCTGGAGTAAATTGCTTAAAGAAGCTCAAAAATGAAATGATAATTTAATTTTTTTCTTTTCTTCCAACTATTAGTTTCTTAGCTCAATGTTTTCTGGAAAAACTGTTTTTTTTTCTTTTTTGCTCAAAAGTTAATTACGAAAAAACAAATTTGCGTATGATGAGAACGTCACTTTGAAGCTAAATTGAATTATTTCGTGTATGGCTAATTAAAAACATTGCGGTTTTAGATCAGTGCCCACTTTCTAAACTCTTAACTTTGAGCAATTTTTGGGTTATTGTCCAGCTAATTAATTTACTAAAATCTTCTTTTTAAGAGAGCAAACTTTTCGGAGGCCAAGTGCTCCCAGTTTTGTTTTTGTCTCTTTTATTTTTCTACTATTGTGTGATGCTTGGCTGCTCATTAGCCCTAGTTTTATGAGAAAGGTTCGCTCTTCTAAACAAAAACTTTTGTTTCTGCTTTATAAAAGACTTTCTTAGCTTAACAAAAAAATTGCGTAGGATTATTTTTCGTTTTTAGCACACTTGAAATATGAATAGTGTTTGGTTAATTTCCTTGTAAAATTTAAGGATGTTCTTATCTTCATTCAAAAAGTTTGGGCGGAGTGCTTTACATAATTCTCGCACGAAAGCACGTTTTTTAACCCCTTATTATGGTGATGTAGCATCTAAAACATGCTTAAAACACCTTATTGCGTGCTGTTGGGTCATTATAAGCAAAAAATAATTTTTGCTTAAGACTAACTTCTTGCCATGGTTTCCCAAAGTAAACTAACTTTAAAAGGAGGTACTTATAATTAAAAAAAAAACAATAGAAAAGCTTAAAAATATCTTAAGCTGCATTTTATACTTGAATAATTTTATGTGCTTCAGATATTGTCAACTCTTCTAAATCACCGTAAAAAGTGCTTAAAACGCATTTTTAGGCGAAACCCATATAAAGGACTTTACCCAAAGGCTGTTAGCGTGCAGAGTAAGCAATTTTTGTCTGCTCAAAAAGTATTTTTACTCATACTCAGACACAAACTGTAGACTTTTAATTAAAAGAAATTGTAAAACTTTTTGCGCAGTAGACATGTATATAAGCAACTGTTTTATTAATGAGAAATATTAGCGTGACCAGTTATAGAGAGGGATAAACACATAACAAAAACGTTAGGCTTAGTAAGTTTCAAAAACAAAACACCTTTTGTATAATCTAATATTAAAATAATAAGTTTAGTTAGTTAATGATAAGTCATTTTGTATCATAACACATAAAAATTAAATTAATTTCTCTAAATCTCTAACGAACAGGGAAGCCTTACTGTAGAGCCGCCAGTTTCGGGACTTTGTATTTTTTTCTGTCCTCAAGCACTAGGCTGAGCCTTAGCTCAAAGTTAATGACTAGAGATTGATTGTTGTTTAGCGTTCCCAAGAAAAGGGAGATTAAGTCTTGTCCATCTTTTTAATTCATTTCCTCTTTGCTTCTTCAGACTGCATTATATGGCTTCAGATTGAGTGGCTGCTATAAATCCGTTTCCTGCTATCACCCATAGGGTTTCTTTACTTCCCTCCTACTTGTGTCCAAAACAGCTTTAAACTGTGGCGCAACTAATTAGTCGACATTATTCTTTCTCCAAGCCAGTTTCTTTCTCTACTATTGTTTGAGAAATATTTTTTGCGTGTATAAGCAGGTGTTTTTGTTGATTAGATCAACAACTGTTTTATAGTGTATTGTGTAAACAGTAAATTGTAATGATTTTAAGCAAGGGAAACACGGCCAGACTTCATTTATTTGATAGTTTGAGATGGCCCAAAGCATTGTTAGAGAAGCATTCTATGGGATTTTGGTGGCTGTATTGGCTACTACTTTTGCCACGGCTACAAATACACCAGCCATAGATTCACAAGATGGGAGTGTCGCAAGCAGTGAAGAAAACTATTTCTATTCTCCAGCCGAATTCTTACACATTTGTGCCCAGTTCCCTGGTCTTGCCGCTTGTCAACAAGGTGCCTTATACTAGATATTTAATTTAAAAAAGCTTTTGAATGCTATGTATTTTAGAAGCAAGCTCTTTGGTAGAGAAAAGGAAATCTGCCTACATGCGCTTCGGAAGATCTGCTCCTGAGGCCAGTGATTTAGAAGACTCACCAGCCATGGAGAAGCGCAAGTCAGCTTATATGAGGTAAATGTTTGGCAAGTAAAAACATACTTAAATATGAATGTAATCATTTTAATCAATCAACGCTCTAAAAAACGTGGTTTTATTTACATAATGTTTTGGTTTTAGATTTGGCAAGAGATCTCCAGCAGAGGAGAGTCTCAATGAAGAGATTGGAGGAGATGTGCAGAAACGCAAATCTGCCTATATGAGGTTCGGGAAACGCAAATCGGCATACATGAGGTTCGGTAAAAGGGCCGTTGAAGACAACAATATGGAGAAGAGAAAGTCGGCCTATATGCGGTAAGTAAAAGTCACGCCAATTAGAAAAATATAAAGTTAGCCTACTTGTTTTTCATAAAAAATAGTTAATCAGTTTTTGTAATGCTGAAAATATTTACACGCTAGAAAACTACAATTTGTCTTTTTGTTGTGAACAAAAGTATTTTGAGAAACCTACCATAGTACCAAAGCACACAGCTTTGCTTATTGTCTTTTAAAAATAAAAAAATTACACAATATCACACAATTACATATTACTTGTAGGGAGTATTTTGCAAATTTCTCTAAACTTTTTTATGCCATCTTCTTAACAAACAGCTTTTTACGTTCAACACAAGTTGTAATGACAAGTATTGATATAAGGATTGGTAAAAAATTTTAATTGGTCCATTTGTGGTTAGGCAATGGATATACAAGCACAAGGGTCTATATGCTTATAAAAAAAAGGTGGCAATTTTGAAGCGATTCTCAAAAACCTTAAAAATACTTCTTTTTAATACCAAACATTCTTTTATATAGATTTGGCAAACGATCTACACTCGGCAAGGATGAGAATATGGGAGAGATGGAGAAGAGAAAATCTGCCTACATGCGGTAAACATTTTTTTCTAATCTTTTCCTTTAAAAATAACATAATAGCTTGCAGATTTGGTAAAAGACGGTGAGAGCAAACAGCCAGTTCCAATGATCTCCAAGTCTTCTAATGTTCAATGAATCTCTTTTCTGTTATGCTTCAATCTTTGGTGAACAAGAGGAAACAAGCTCTCTAATCGGGAAATAATATATAATTTTGTTCATAAAACTGTTTTGCTTGAAAATTGCTCCGGAACAACAAAAGCTGTCCAAAAATACCTGTGGATCAAGCCAAGCTACACACACACCTACAACAGACCAACAAAAAGCCCTCTTCAGTCAAACTCTTTTCTGTCCTTCTTATCCTCTATGTTTTTTTCTTGTAATTTATGTTTTGTGTCAAGCTGTTATTCAGTCCGAAAGTCTCTCATCCTGGTGAATGGATTATGGTGGTTTGCAACTATATGCCAGCTTTGTTTTTAGTGTTGACATAAAAAGTATATTATAATTTAAATGTTCAAATTTCATCATAAAAATTCTAGGGGAATTTCTCAAATTCCTCCAAAGCCACACCTCCCTTTCTCACCTCATTTTTTTTGTAAAGGTGTGTTAACCATCTTAAAAGTTATTCTTATACGCTAAAAGCAATAACAAGAGATGTTTAACAGTTTTTTTGGTTCGTAACAGATTTTACACTATAGAACAAAGGTAAAAACACCTTATTTATATATTTCTAGCACTTATTTTCATTTAAAAAAGTAAAAAAGCTTCTAGACGCATTTACTTGTCGAGAGTATTGCTCGAATTTATCTCACAGGTAAGTCTGTGCACGTATCTATAACTTTCAGGCTCTCTATGCCTCTTTACGTGAGCTGCGGAGGCTTGGAGTTGAGACAAGCACATAAACATACCTGAGACACAAATCACTTGGAGACATACTGTGAATGCATAAAAAAGTTACACAAAACAAGATTATACATACAAACGCTAATTTTTAATTCATGCTACTGGATTAAAAAATAATTTTTTGCCGTTTTTATTTTATATTTAGCAATCTTTCATGAAAAATATCAAGAATTTAATAAATCATGTGTTCTTATTTCTCGAATTGAATCCCATAGATTTGAGGTGGTTGCAGATGGTCTGCTGAGTAGAGCCCTTCTCGGCTAATTCCCTTTGGGTTTGACGTCCTTTTTCCTCCAACAAAACCCGAAGTTAAACACTTTCAAATGCAGAAACACTTACAAATGCCATATTATGCTTTGCAATGTGCTCAAGAATGCGTGGTGAGACAAGCAAAAACGGCAAAGAATTATTCGTTAACCTAATAAAAGATATTTATTGCTCGCGATATTTCTTGACATCCTCTTCAGTGATTTCTCTGACTATTTGACACGGGTTTCCAACAGCTAACATATTAGCGGGAATGCTTTTAGTGACCACACTACCAGCTCCAATCACACAGCCATCACCTATAGTCACATTTGGCAGCACCATGGCCCCTGCTCCAATCCACACGTTGTTGCCGATAGTGATTGGGAAAGAATACTCCAAGCCTTGGTTCCTTCGTTTCACGTCCAATGGATGTCCAGTTGTGTATAGCCCCACGTTAGGTGCAATAAATACGTTGTTTCCTATGCTAACTTTAGCTCCATCCAAGATGATGAGATTGACATTGGAAAAAAAGCTGTCGCCGATTTCAATGTTGTAGCCGTAGTCACAATAAAATGGAGATTCTATGATAAGAGAATTTCCCGTCTTGCTGAGAAGGCTTTCAAGAATGGCTATACGTTCAGCTTTTTTATCAGGGTGCAAGTGGTTGAGCTCGAAGAGAGCCACTTTAGTATTATGCCTTTGTTCAGCAAGTATTGGATCGTAGTTGGCGTCGTAGAGAAACCCAGCAGCAGCTTTTTGCATTTCTATGGGTTCAGAAGTCATTGACTTTAGCGACTGCAATACATATTTCGAATTAAAAAAAGGCTGCATCTCGGTATACCAAATCCGCTCTAAAATGCGTAAAATTATGTCTTTCGAATTTTTAACATCATTTTACGCATTTTTGAGTAGACTCGCTATAACAAACATTAGACTCAAAATATGCAAATTTTGCAGAATAAAATAAGAAAAATTTTTTGAATGTAATTGAAAAAGTGTGGTCTGGAAAAGCCTCCGAATAATATAAGTAATTTTTGATGAACATATTATAATGGTTTTATGAATTTTATAACTCTTTAAAAAGAAATGTTGTTGAGAGAATTTGGCATTCTGAAATAAAAAAGCCTTTCTAACTATTTCTTAGCGGAATCTTTTTAAAAACAATTTCTTTAATATATTTCTTTACAGTACAATCCACTCTTTTAATAAGGACACTGAACCAGAATATATTTTGTAAAAACACTTTCTGTGTAAGCTTGTTTGTCTCTCTCAATCATATTTTTTAGACTTTTCAACAACATCGTAGCCCAACAAAAATTGTTTACACTTTTTATAAGAAGAGCAAAAGACGTGTCGTACATCTTCTTCTTACTCATATCGTGAACAGGACTAAGGACAAAGCGAAGTCTATTAATGGTAATAGTACCTATTAATAGTACCGAAAAGCTTATTGGAAATTGGCATGGTAGTAAGAGTTTAAAATTTAAACTTTATGTACTGAAACACATCTAAAATTTTTGTGAAATTCAAGTAAGTAAAGTTAACATGAGTTAGACAATATTATTTGGTTTAGACACTATGCCGAAATATGACAACGATTTTTTTAGAAATGATTGACCGTGCCTGTTTGTTTGATTCTGACGATGATGAAGATGGGGAAGAAGGAGCAGTGGGCACAAGTGGTGGCACTGCCAGCAAAAAGAAGACGCCAGAAGAGAGAAAGTTTGTATTCCGTCGAGAGTTAAGAGCAATGCTTTATGGATTTGGAGATCACAAGGTAAGAAAATGAAAGGAAAAACAGCTCTTGTTTTTATGCCGTTAGCAGCGTTTTCAAAACCCATACTTCACACTTTTGCCTCACTCATCCCTATCTTAATAACCCCCTGCGCTCCCAAAGACTAAAACCACTTTTTGGGTGAGTTGGTATAAGGGAGTCCAGCCTGTTCTCCTATATTGAGAATAAGATTTGCTATTCTTTTATGTGCCCGCTGACAATACTATGGATGTACTTGAACAAATTGTAGTAGATTACATTAGACAAGTATGTCAAAAAGCCTTGGCTGTTGGAAAACCTAACAAGTTGCTTCTAGAAGATATTCACTACCTGTGAGCTCTTGTCATAACTTTTAAAAACTTATTAACTTTTATTAAATTGCAGTATTCGTCGTGACCAGAAAAAGTTTAGTCGAGTAAAAGAGCTGCTGTCGATGAGTGAAGAGTTGAAAAAGGCAAGAAAAGCGTTTGAAGACGCTAAAGAGATATGAGGAAAATGGAGTGTTCTCTCTCTCCAAATTTTGTGTAAACTTCATAAATCATAAAGATTGTGGCGTTTGATGACTACTTTATATTTACACTGTGTTGTGTGGATTTCTGAATTCATCATCAGAAATTGTGGTTGTCATGTTTCCAGTTTTACGGCTTTTTGATATAGCTATAACTTGTCCATAAAACGTGAAAATTTTTAGAATGACAAATGAGTCTTGTAAATTAGAAATGACGATTTTTTTGTTGTTGATTGATGATCAGTTTTGTTAAGGACAATAAAATTTTTTTCTAGTAATATGTAAGATATTAACAGAATGTATCTTGCTGCACAGTGCTCCCATGGCGCAATCGGTGAGGCTTGAGTTGCAGAGAATATGAGGTGTAGAGTTCAAATCCCGCTGTAAAAAAACCAGCAGTAGAGCTTGTTGTTTTCTTTGTATTCAGCAAGTGTGGAAAGTTTTCTGGTAAAATAGATTTGAAAAAGTTGCCACGGTGGATTCTCTAATTGTGTTGAGTTCTTCGCCGCCAAACTCTTGCTACATTTTTTCAGGTATACGGATAGATCTAAACGTTTTGGAAATAGGTCACTTTTAAAATTCGAATTTCTACTGGCTGATTGACATCTGGTTACTTTCTGACCACTAAATTTGCAAACTTGTGTTGTGCCTTTTTTATGCTTTAATAATTTTCAAACAGCTCTACTTTGGGTATATTTAAATCGT
>BBSZ01014227.1:0-35377 GCA_000981365.1 Subanguina moxae
ATGCATGCTATTTTCATGCATCAGAGCTTCTTCTCGAATGATTTTTTTTCACAGGTATGCGTGTGTGCGCATCTCAACTTTAAGCCCTCGTAAAGGGGCGATGGGGGTGGGTCCACCAAAAAAATAAATATGAGTCCACTGAAAGAAAAATGGTCTGGGTCCACTGGTTCGAGTCGAGGGCATAATGAATGCTTAGAATTGCTGCGGCATTCTGAAAGACAGTATACTGGAGTATGCGATCATCTGCTTGTACGCTTACTGGATCTTCTAGCAATATAACGATCCTAAGCATACCTCCAAGGTGGTGAAGAAGTGGCTTACGAACAATAAAGTGCAAGTGCTAGACTTACCATCTCAATGTTTTGGTCTCAATCCCATCGAGCATCTGTAAGAAGTGCTCTACAGAAGAATTCGTGCCTGCAGTTTTACCAAAACAGCTGGTCTCTTCAAGGTCCTCGCTGAAGAATGGTAAAAAAGCCTTATTAATGTTCTGATGAATCTTTTTGAGTTAATTCGGCGTCATTCTCAAGCTGTTCTCGAGGCAAAAAGTTATGCCACAAATTGTTAAGAGAAAATAAACAGGTTTTGATATTGATTCTCTTATATTTGCAATAACTATGCTTCAAGGATTTGTTTGCCCGCAGACTTTTTTCCGCTACTGTACCTGCGAGATGAATCCGAACAACGCTCTTGATTAATAAATGCATATAGAGGCACTTTTTGCCTTGGTTTAGTAAGGGAGACGGGTGAATAGCCCATCAAATTAGTGGCCCTATATTCCCTTCCAGTCCCAATTCAGTTCTTATTCCCTTCTAAGTTACTATTTTTGCCCCTTTTTAGCAAAATTGTTACTTAAAAATGGTTTTTAAGCACTTTTGGAAAAATCGATTTGGGGGAGGGGGTCTATAACCGAGTAGCATTGAAATTTCTATAGCCACCTTAAAAAATTATTAATTCAAAAACGAACTTTTCAGGATTACACACCTCAAGCTTCGCCGTGTTCGGAGTTTGGCAGGCAGTCCACTAGCTCCACAGCCAGTCCCGAGGTCTTGGAGCAGATGGCGGAAGAATATAGAAGAAGCCAAATATCTATGGACCAACATAACCACCAACCACCTCCGACTAAAAACCATTACCCTTCTAGTCCTTACAATCATCCCCGACACCACTACTCCCACAACTATGGACATGCCAGTCCTGTTTATATGGAAGCGTATGGAGAGACCGTGAATAGAGGCCCCCCACCTTCTTACAGACCTGAAGAACTAGAGGGCCAACGAGGGGGTAGTCGGGTGCACCACCTGCAACCACCACCTAAGTTCACGCCTATTCAGAAGGTGCAGCATTGGACTCAGAACAACGCTCAGTTTGACAGTGGAGTACAGTCAATGAGTCAGAGCTCGGTGAGGGTTGGGATTAAACGTATCTCTAATAAAAAGTTAGGCTAAAGTACACTATTCTGCGTAGCTCAAAAATGATTCCTAACTCATTTTTTCGATGTTTCAGCACTCAAAAGATGCTTAAAACACGTCTTCCGCACTTTTTGATCAAAAATGACCGGAATCATGATACCCTATAGCACAAAAATAAGGTTCGTAACATTCAGAATTTTTATTTGCAAATGAATAACAACAGCCTAATCATCCAATTTCATTTCATCAACAATGTCTTACTCATCAATTTCAATATTTGTTTTTTCTTTCGGATCATAATAGATGCTTATCAGGCAATAGAACTCCTCTGTGCGATCAACCTTCTTTGTTGCGCAAACCTTTTGAAGGATATATTTAAACGAATAACGTACAATAAAAATCAAATTAATCAGCATTGAATCACCGGGAAAAAGTACCTAATATCCAGAAAAGATAGAATTTGAACATAGTTTTGTTAACTGGGACCTAACATACAGAAACTCTGTTATGCATGCTTTTTTCATGCATCCAGAGTCACTTTCGAGTGATTTGTATCTAAGCCCCTTCGGGGCGCAGGGGGCTTGAGAGTTAGAGATGTTTCTATTTACATCCACGTACCTTAAACATGATTCCGAGCAATGCTCTTGATCATAGAATGCATATAGAGGCTCTTCTTGCACAGCTCCAGTGAACAAAATGGGGTAGAATACCCTAAAACAAAGCGGCTTACCTTGGTACCCCAAGGCAAAAAGTCAATTTTTGGTCGAAAAATCTTTTAGCTAAAAAGTGTCGACCGCAACTTAAAAACATGTTTTAAGCATGTTCTAGAAACTAAAACGTTGAAGAAAAATGACTTTGTTCATTTTTTAACTACGCGGTATAGTGTACTCCTATAGTGTACTCCTGCCAAAACTTATTAAAGAATATGCTAAAAAGAATCTTTTATATATTTTTTGGCCCTACATGAGAAGGGACAGTTTTTTATCTTGCTCCCCCTGCTGTTTTAGACCCTTCTAAACATTTCTAATATTCTAACAACGACATAAAAGCTATTTTTCGCCTCTCTTCGTCACAGAAAATTGGTTTTTGAAAAGTTTTACTTTTTGGTATCCAGGTACCCTCCAGACCTAAATTACCTTGGTCCCCCAAGGCAAATGTAAAAAAAAATTCCCCAAAAAGTGCTCCAATGAGTCCTTTCCAATACTTTTTTGCTCTTTTTATCGTTTTTAGCAGTTAAAACAGCTTTAGAACATCATTTCCGGTCGTTTGGAGCCGGTACCACATACCGTAGTCCGGCCGGGCCCAATTCTTGTCCAAAAACATTTTAAAAGTTTTGTCTGATTTTTATTTTAAAGGACAAAATCTAAATATTGTTTGAGTATTTTTTTTTTTGAAAATAACCGAGTGTACTATCATCATCACCTCTGGGTAAAGAAAGGTGTATAGTAATACGAAAAAATCATGAAAATTATCAACGAAAATTAGTAAACATATGAACAAAGTAGCGAAAAATTAGGCAACTTCTTTGATGAGTTCTATCCATGCTGTCTCGCAGATCTCTACAGTTTCTTCTTTACCGGAAGACTATGGCAACGGCCAAGAGTTGAGTGAGCAACAAATGGCTAGGTAATTTAGTAAAAATTTGAATGGAGTATATTGTTTTTGTTAAGATTTCAAAACATACCATCTAGTTTTCATCCGTCTGACAGAGAGAATGTTAGAAGAGCACTGCCTGAGCTCATTCCACTGTTGACTGATAATGAGGAGGTGAGCAATTAAGTTTTTATTTGATTAGAGGTCACAGATGCATTTCGTTTGATTTTTTTTGTGATATATTTCGCCAACTACGGCCAATTCAAATTTTATAATTTTGTGGCCGAAAAACACCAAGGAGACTTATAGAGACTCATATGCTAAAAGCTAATTTTGACGTAGATTTAAAAAAAATAGACACTAGAATTTCAAAAAAAAATTGGGAAAAAACAACTTTTGCAAGTTTCCATTCAAAAAACAAAGTGTTTCAATTTGCGCAATGTCACAGAAGAAATCATACGCCTTATGAGTGTTTTCAAAAATGGAATGAAATTTGATTTTCCATCGAGAATTCTACGTCAGGGGCTTTCAAAAGCTGCAAGAAGGATGAGAAAAAGTTGTAACGGGTGTAACAAAAGTTCGGAACGGATTTTCAAAGCCTTACCTATTATAAATTCTAAAGCCATATCTCTAATCTTTGATACGATTGTGTAGCCCTAAAACTCCTCTTTCGTTTGATATATCATACATCCAAAAAAGATTACAAAAATGGCTGAACTTCGGGCTGGAATTGTGAGACCACATCAGCAAGGTTATAAGTTGGTGCAAATCGCGTTTATGCTCAACACCTCTCATTCAAATGTCTCAAAAGAAATCAAGCGGTTTAAAGAAACGGGCAGCAATGAAAACAGACCAATAAGTGGGCGCCCAGTGACTGCTATGACGGAAGAAAAGATTCAATTGGTTGCTGACAGAATTCGCTATTGCAATGACCACGAAGGCCACATCCACTCCCAAGCCCAATGGAGTGAAGGTGGATGGCTCAGAATACCACAAGATGCTCGAAATAAAGGTTTTGCCATGGGCTGAAGAAAATATGGAAGATTATCGGAATTTCCAACAAGATGGCGCTCCTTCTCATCGTGCCGTTGAAACTCAGAAGTGGATCGAGGAGCACTTCCCGAATTTCATCAAGGTTGATTCCAATGGGGGCAACAATGCTGATATCAAAGGTGACTGGCCGCCAAGCTCACCCGATCTGACTGTGATGGACTATTTCGTGTGGCCCTACCTAAAATCGAAAGCGTGCTCCAAACCCCACAAATCGATTGCTGCGCTGAAGGCTTCTCTGATGAAATAGTGGGACGCTATTCCTCAGGAAATGATTCAGAGAGCCATTGACAACTTTCCAAAACGACTGAAGAAATGTGGTGGTCAAATGGTGGTTTACATTCAGAGAATGTATTATCTTGTTACACATTGTTTCCACATGACCCTTTTCCTTATCTAGTGAAGTGGTGAAGGAATGGGATGCAATTCCACAAGAAATGATTCAGAAAGCCATCGACGATTTTCCAAAAAGATTCCGAAAATGTAATGATGCAAATGGTGGTCATTTTGTTGAGTGAAATAAACATGTGATATGTCATTTGAAAGAGGAGACTCAGGGCTATCGAATGGTACTAAGCTTTTAGAAATGTAACAATAATAATAGTAGAAGATAAGCCTTTGAAAATCCGTTCCTAACTTTTGTTACACCCGTTAGAAGTCAAAGGAGGTTACTTTGTTGATTAGTTGTTATGATGTTTCGAATAAAAAAAGTAAAAAAATAATAATGCAAATTAAACCTTTGAACAAAAACCGCAGGACTTATGACACAGGCTCACCCTGGTTTCATCCATGGTGGGCGAAAACGATAAAATGGACCAATACCGATAAAATTTCAAACGAGAATTAATTCGACTATAATTTTATCGGTCTTTTATCGGTTTTTAATTTTTGATGATCTGCAATCCTTCTACTCTGCCTTTCCCAACCAAATAGTTAATTGAGAATTTCGACCCTATACTAGTATAAGGTGTTTTTCGCATAAGGGTCCCCCCTTATGTTTTTTATACAAACAAATGTGAAGGTTTATGGGCGCACCTGAAGCACAAGACCAAACGAATCTATGGCACTAGTTCTGGAAAGCGAGATGAATACTTATATGAAGCCTTGTTTCGTCAAAATGCTCGAGCTGCAGGCTTGTCTGTTCCGGAAGCTTTCGTGAACTTACTGCGCAAAAGTTATTCGACTTGAATTGTTATTGTTCATGATTATTTAAATTTTCGTTCATAAAATGTGGCAAAAAAACAACCCAAAAACTAAAAAAAAATCAATGAAAAAAACATAAGGGGGACCCTTATGCGAAAAACACCTTATAATAGTATAGAGCCAGAATTTCGTATGAATAAAAATATCGTATGAATCAAGATACTACCATCTCATTCAATTCTTAGTATACCATCATATTGTAATCTGATTTCACCTAACAACGGTAACACAATGAAAAACAATAACATGTGCCTTGAAAACTGGTCCAAGACAGTCAAATCAGCATGATTTCTTACGTATTCAAATTCTTCCCTGGTTGCAAGTTCGTGCAATATTCATTCTTTTGGGAGCAAAACAAAAAAACCACAAATATAAACAAGCAAAAGTGGAGACACAATCGCTTATCTCTAAAGTCATTTATTTTGAGGTATTTTTTGTTAGCTTAAATTTTATCCAAATAAAATCCTGCCAGTATAAATTTCTACTAATTTGAATTTTTGCCAGAAAAAGTTTTTGCCAGGATCATTTATTTTCACGATAGTTTATGACCAAACCAGGGTGAGCCATGACATAACCTAATATTTTACTTAGGGTTCCTTTACCTTTTTTTTGTAAAGTCAATCTTATAATCGCGGTCACAGTTGTCGAAGAGAAAGTACTTTACAAATTTCAAATCACTGAATTTACAATAAATAGTTTGAATAATGATTGCGATTTCAGTGGAAAATGGACTTTTGAATTCCAGGTGGATAATCGAATTCCATTCCAATTGTTTAAAACGCTGCATGAGATTACAAATTAAGCTATTTTTAGGAAGTCGTTTGCAAAGCATTAGGTTGATATTTTTAGTTCAGTAAATTAATCCAAATAATATTATGTTTCAATATTGTGTTGAAGATATCGTCCAGAAAATTGCCAAGTTTGACTCCGACAATTTATACCTAGCTTCCGAGCCTTTGATCAGGGAACAACGCATTATTGATGGTCTGTTACACGCTTTGAAAACTCACCGGAACAACAAAGTAAGTTTTTGACGCTACTAAGATATGATACGTATATCCTAGTAGCGCCAGTTTTTTTATATGTTGTCTAATTCCATCATTTTCATTCCAAGCTTTTTTTTTAGAAAATCACTCGTCTGGCTCTTTGCACTCTCTTTCACATCTCTTCCAATCGGCGTCATGGACTAGATCTCATCATCCAAACTATCGAGAAAAAAGGTACCAAGTGTTTAGATGATCTGCTGCACTGTATTAGGTATGTTTTTATTTGAATTATTGTTTTTCTGTGATTGAAACTACTTATTTAGTGTGCATGAACATTCTTGTTTCAAAGTAAATAGATGTAACTTCATAATTTTATGCCGTCAAATTATTTTCAGTATGCGTTCCTGATTCTTCACAATTTGATGACTGAGCCCAAAATAGCAAGGTAGCTTAGCATTTTTGAGACATATTGAAGATAGGAACATATTTTCAGGCAAGTAATTCAGCACGTTCGCGAACTCAAAACTCTTACACAAATTGTCGGCTGGTTGGGCGAGAAAAACGAGAAGTTGATGGCTATTATTGTTGATATAATTCAGTTGTTGGTGGATAAAAGCAGTGAGCAGAAGGTATGCATATGCCTTGACTATCATTTTTAATAATCGTTTGTTCACTTTAGTCCTTTTTTCTAAGTCTAAATGGCCCCAATCGTCTAATTAAAATCATCCAAAGCGCTCAATACGAAAATCTTCTTTCCAGAGCTACCAAATTGTTAAAATACATCTCTATTTGTGTAAGTTATCATAAAAATTTATGCAAAGTTGTGATTTATATCAGCAACAAGTATTTAGGATCCAAAAAGGATCGTCGATGCAGGTGCCTTAGAAGTGCTTCATGTCCATTTAAACCATGCTAGTCAAAGGCTTGTGCGAGATCTGCTTGTTTGCATCCGCGATCTAAGTGATGTGCCGACCAAAGACCGTGATCTTACGCTACTTTTGGAAAAGCTTCTTCAGCTGCTAGGTATCTGTTCGTAGTTATTTGCTATGCTCGTAGTCTTTTCGTAGTTACTTATCCGATGTTCAATAAATATTTTTTAGGAACCAACGATTTGCACATCAAACAGCTTTGCACTCAAATTCTCGCCAATCTTTCTGCCAATAATAAGCCGAACAAAGAGTTTCTGGTGGCGCACAATCTCATTCCTTCGATTTTCCATGTTCTTTTCGAAACAGAGACTTATCTAGATGCTATTCGAAATCGACAGTCAACAAGTTTAAATGGCCAGCTGTTGGAAGACATTCAAGTATTTTAAAAATGCTTATAAGTGCATAACCAGCAAACATACAAAAGATTTTTTTCTAAGTAGACCGAAAAAGGGTCGATTTGCGTGTATTTCAAACTTTAATTTTTCAAAAGTAATCCATAACTTGCCTGGCTATGCGAGTGTGTATACTTATATTTTTTGCATGCTATTTTTAATCTCTATTTTCATAGGACAATTCATTGGGTATCCTGCGAAGTGTTTGCACAGGTCATGACTCAGCCATCCAAGCTCAATGTGAAATAATGGCTAAACGACCAAGCGATATTCTTCTTCAAAAACTGGTTCAAAAAAGGGTTGTGTTGCTGCGAAAGACTCTGAGGGTGGGACATTGTTGTATAATTTTCAATTCCTATACAATCAGCAAACATTTTAGATATTGTCGGTGACGGCAACTCAAGATGCAAACCTGCATCGTTTCCGTGAAGTTTTCAAGAGACATCCTAGTGAGACCAGAGTCGTGGTTCCCTATGTTCATGAGATTGTTCAAGCTTTACATATAGCAGCTAGTCAATTGCCTACGGTATGAAAAGATTTAGGTTTTTTACAAGTATATTGCTGCAATAAGAAAAATTTTTAGACTCCAGTGGTAGAAGAAGTGAGTGTGGCTGAGCTGATGCAAATTTGCATGAACGTTCTTCAATCGCTTTGTCGAGATGGTTTTCTGTTGAAAAAGGCAAAATATTTTCGTTTTTTGTTTACATTCTGGGGTTACTCTTTTAGATCTTTGAGTCCCTCAAAGAATTTCCAGCAGAACTTCCTAACACTTCTACAATTCTACTCCCACAACTGGCACTTCGAGATGACGAGCTAGCACACCGCGCTATATTGCTTTTAGCTGAACTGGCTAGAATTCCTGAGGTTAAACTTTTTGGACAGCTTTTATGCTATTAACACTACGCCACTAAAAAGGTGTTTAGGCAGCTCACATGTTTTCTATGGATCCTCTCACTCTGGAAATTTTGCGTAATTGGGCTAGGAGCAAAACTCAGACAGGTGGATGCGTTCACAAATTAATTCTGTTGGAGTGGACTTTTGCAGAAGCGAGCGCACTGCCGGTTTATTATCTAGCGTCTGCGATTTTATTTACGCAAAGCCTTTACTCTTGTTGTCATTTTAATATTATTTGTTCATGAACCGAAATCAGTTCGATATGAGTTTTCAGATTCAAAGCTTCGGACGGTGCGTGATCATTTCAGGTCTTTCGTATAACTTTATACAAAGGGGTGGCTATACAAGATGCGAGCACTTTTTTACCTCTTCTCTGCTTTAAAAATGAAATTGACAACTTTGAAGACATAAACAGGAGAAATGCCTGGGTTTTGAGGCAACCTCGTTAAAATACAGGGTGCGTAAAAAGTTCTGATGCGGATTTTCGAAGCAATTAGTTTGAATAATTTTGTTTTTTTCAAACAAATACTTTTTAACCAGTTTTGTTCTACGTTAAATTTTAAACAAAGTAGCTGTCACACGTTTTTGTTTCTTCAGAAAATATGGCAATCAACGGGCAACGGATTGAAGTAATCCGAATACATCAAAGAGGTAATTCCGTTATGGAAATATCAAGAGAATTTGGGTTTGCCCATCAGAATGTGACGCGAACATTAAAACGTTTTGACGAATGGGGAACTCTTGAAGATTGCAGAAGATGTGGAAGACCGAGAACGGCTAGGAAAGCTTCAATTATCCGTCTTATCAAAGACAAGATCCGTCGCAACCCAAAGAGATCCAAGAGAGAGATGGCGAAAATCGAAAGAATCAGCAAAAGAAGTGTCCGAAACATTGTGAAGCAAAATCTTTCCAGTTACTCGTATAGGTTTCAAGAAGCTCAGCATTTGGACGAGAACAAAATGAGGATACGCACAGGATTCTGCTCCAGCGCACAAGGCTCGTGAGACTCAAGCATGGTGCCGTGAGAATGTGCCGGAATTCATTGATATGAAACAGTGGTCGCCGTACAGTCCTGATCTCAATCCGCTCGATTATTAAATATGGAGAATTTTGGAAGCAAAAGTGAACAACATACGCCACAGAGGAATTGCTCAACTCAAAACAGCTCAGCAAGAGGCATGGGAAGAAATCTTTGGTTTTTAAAGTCCGCATCAGAACTTTTTACGCACCTTGTAGACAAAACTTGGCGCGCAAAAATGCTTTTACACAATCCGTTGTGTTTCACCGCAAAAAAATATTCAATCCGTATATTAATCTATTCATAGTATTCATGAGCTGCATTTTTGTGACACTAACCTTTTTATTTGTAGCCTCCTCAGCAGTACAAGCTCTAGAATGGATCGAACAAGGGGGAGATCTGATCATTGAGCAAGTTCCTCTGTATAAACAAGATCCAACGTCTTCCTTATTGTGTCAACCACCGTACTGCTCGTCCATCCCCTCTTCAATGCACTCTCCCCATTATATTTTGCTCTCGCCTACCTCCCAGGCCATGCATCCCGATCGGCAGCAACAGTATTTGCCACACAATATGGTAGACAGTTACCATCAAGCACAACTACTTAGCTCTAACTTTATGGAATACTCTCAGGAGAATTTTGAGCCTGGAGAAAGGATGGCTTTGAGATCTGCGTCAGAAGCTTTTGACCATAAAAACAGGGGTCATCACCAAAATTCTGATTATGATTGGAATGAACGAACAGGAATAGGGTACACTTGTCAACAAGCTGTACAAGTGGGTAATTCTGCTAGAAGAGCGGTCTACTCGGAGCTGACTAATGTGGGTGTGCAAAACAGTCCAAGTAGCCTAGAAGAAAAACTGCAGTTTCCAAAGAACAGGATGGAAGAGCAGGGAGGCCAGTGGTGTGGTCATAGCTCTATGGAGATAACTGACAATGTGGGATCAGAGGTTGGTCTAGTCGCTAAATAAATTTTAAAAGATTATTGATGCAGAGTCGATTTAAATCGTCGAAATTGAGGAATTACATCGTTAAATAGTCGAATCGTTGTTTAAGTATCACCTACATCATAGCTTTTTTTATTATCAAAAAGTAATTTATTAAGATCTCATGATAACAACTCACAGGGTTTTTTTTGTCAGCGATGAGAAAGTCATTATGGTGCATAACATAAGCATTAATCACTAGCAAAAAATCGTATAATGGCTCTGATACGAGTTGTCCGCATACCAATTGTCCGGATATAAATTGTCCTGGAGTCGTATTTTAAAGTACATATATACTTTACAATACAATGTTTTAATGAATTTCTTTTAAAGTTTAAATATATATAACTGTCGTTTGAGCAATATTACAACAACTGAAATAATATTTTTTCATATGTGACAAGCGCAGTAATTTTCATTATCTTTGTTACCAAAAGTTTTATTATTCTTTTAACTTCTACCACATTTTGATCTATCATGTGTGTGTGGGTATTTGGACGCTTCGCGGCCAACCTGTAGAATGTACTCGCGGAATTAGAATGTTTTAATGAATTTCTTTTAAGTTTTAAGCTATAGTTAATTGGAATTATAGATGAAGCATCTACAAAACTGCTTGCTTACCCAGAGTTCATACAAAACCAACCGACGAATATTTTTATCCGAGTTTGCGCCTTAGCTGAATTCATTTAAGAGTATTTGATAATGCCTGAGATTACCGTAAATGTTCTAATAGAGTCCCCGGGCAAAATATTTTAATTGATTTGCGATAGTGAATTTTCATTTTTGATCCAATCCCTGACGGTTGCTCGATCCACATTGAAACTTTTGCTGACCAAATAGACGGAGCTAAATTTCGCGTGCTTCACAATCTCCAGTTTCCACTCGGTTGAATAAGCCTCACGCTTTCTTGTCTTTTCCAATTCTTCACCAACTGATCCTTAGCTGCCATAGGCCTCTCGAATTCAATCCATTTTAATTAGCACTAATTAAAAAAAAGTAATAACAAACAAACAATAGTAGACAAAATGAATCAGCAGTCAAAAATGACGAACAAAAGCGACAAAATGTGCAGACAAAATAATTAGTTTCGGTACAAAAAAATTTGTCGAAAAATTTTTGAGAGGGGCAGGGCTAATATATTTTTGAAGTTTTGTAAATATGATTCGATACAGTTCAAAATGTTGACCCTTTGGCGCGAAAGTTGGAGCAAACTTTGGAATTGTCAAACCTAATTTCTAGGAAATGGCCGACTTCGAAGAGATGGCGGACTACTCATTTGCCAATGCCTTCTGCTCCTCTACCAATGTACAGCCCTCTCCTTCCTATACAAAGAAGTTGAATGGAAGTGGTACTAGTGAAATGCAACTCTATATCAACACCAACCACAATTTCAACAACAACAACCAACCCCATCTGTGATAAGCAATATTTTAGCCATTTATTTTTTAAAAAGGGCATACTGTGCACAGCAGTGAAAAGAGATGGGACTGGCAAATTTTCTTCTTCTTTTTTAACATTTTAGTTCGTCTGTTTGAAGCGTTTTGTCCAATTTTAAAAAGTATCTGAGGCCATCTGAGGCTTTATATGAAATTTACCGCAAATTTAATCAAAACTTAGCTGGTCGCTGCCTTTTATTTATCTTCTATGGCGAGAATGCCCTTTAAATTTTTGTTGTTATGTTTTTTTTTATCAACTCCTTTTTCGAAATTGTGCCATGTAAGAACAAAAACAAAGAACAGAGTGACATATACATATATGCTAAAATACGAAAACAATGCTCAACTACTTTTTTATTCTCTCGCTCTCTACTATGCTTTTGCCATTTAAAGAAAATAAATAATTGAAGAATAATTAATTTATTTTCATCGTGTACAACGGCTACATAAGCAACCAGTCAGATACAGTTAAAACTCGATTTAACATAATCTTTTTGGCGATCCCTTGAATTATGTTAAATCGAGTTTTAACTGTACGACAATAGGCTGTTATTTTGATATGCTTTTTGTTTTGTTTTTTGTGCCTGATACACAAGACCAATAACATTTCTAAATTTTTTGGGCCAGAGTATGGCATACCGTAAATTGCTCAAAAACATGTGTTAACTATTTTTTCGATGTAATAGCATCTGAAACGTATAGAAAGTAATTCTAGATTACTGCCGACTACTTTGTCGAAAATTTTGTTGATGAAAATTTGACTTTTAGGTCCGTGTGCATAGCTCCTACCTTTCAAGCCCCCTGCGCCTCTAAAATGCGCACACAAACATACTTGAGATACAACTTACTCTACAATAAACTTCAAGGACTTCGCCACATTCATGGCATCTTGCCTCTCTTTTTCAATCAAAATTTCAAAGTAAAACCACCAGCTCGTCTTGTCTTTAGCCTTGCGCTTCATTTATAATTACAAAAGATTGAGAAGTTTAATAAAATAAGACAAAAATACTGGTTTAAGCACGTGTTAATTACAAAAATGTATCAGAAAAAAATTATAAAAGTCGTAGGAAAAATTTTTATTTTTCGATGAAAAAAGAACCAGGGGTATTTATCGGGGTGCCCCGAGCAGGTTGATCAACTCAAATGTTGGTATTTTTGCTCTCATTTTTTGCACTTGCTTTTCTTCATTTACCATACTGATTGTTCTGCTGTTTTAGCGTCGAGTTCTGCGTCAAAGCCAATGGTATCTCTTCTATTGGAAACATTTACGTGACCAGCTGGTGACTCTTATGTTTTTTTTAGCTTCTTCTTTCGCGATACAGGACACAGGTTGTGCGAGTAAATTCATTATAGGAAACGTCTATAAACGTATGGAACTGGAGGGTGCCAAACGTTGTTTAAAGAGTCTCGAAGAATGTGTAGTGTTTATAGGGTCAGTTACCAGCGACAAGTATGCACAAGTCCGATCGTACTTAGCAGCTGAAAAACCCAACATATAACACTTTTTTGATGCCTGACACATTTTGAAGAATATTCAAGAGCAATCAACACTGCAATTACATCACAAACGCTTTTTTGTTTTATAAAAAACACAAGGGAAAGCAAAAAAATGCAATTAGGAGCTAAAAGAAGCTTTACCACGATCCATCAACCAATTAAGGTACGTATCCTCACATCCAGATGTCATTCATCAAGAAATTAAAAACTTGGCTTCAGCAGCAGAGTGGTCTTAAAAAACAAGGCAAGATCAAGGATGTTTGCATATTCCGTTCAATAGCAAAGTTTACAATGCTAGCGCGTAACTATCTTCTCCGCTATGGACAACTGAAAAACAGAAGAAGAGAAAAGCAAAGGACGGCTTGGAATATAAGTAAAACTTATCTAACACAAACAGCAAGATCCTTAACACGATAGAAGAAGCTGAAAAAAGGTGAGAGTCACCAGCTAATCACGTAAATGTTTCCAATAGAAGAGACACCATTGGCTTTGATGCAGAACTTGACGCTAAAACAGCAGAACAATCAGTATGGTAAATGAAGAAAAGCAAGCAAAAAATAAGAGTAAAAAACTGTAAGTCACGACGAATCAAAGCAAAACAAGAAAATGATTTCAAATTAAAATTCAAAATTGCCTATGGTATCTCTTGTGCCTATGGTATCCCTATACCCGGCACAAGTTTTAACCGCAAATTTAAAATTCAAAAGTTACTCCCATTGAGCGTAAGCATGCCCCTTTAAATGGTTCGCCACCTAGAAACAGGTTTTCTACACGTTTCACATGCTATCACATAGAATCTGGTTTTTGAGCAATTGCAGTATTTTATAAATTAGCTATTTTTGTGTTTTTTCAAAAAAATTAAAAATAACATATTATTATAGATATGTTTCTAAAGAGCTTATAAACGATAGCATCGGATTACAATATAAAATAGCCCGGTGGAGTCCTTGGAACTGCGCAGTGGTTACACCCACCCTCAGCACCTTGTTGACCTTTTTTTCCATTTGACCCGTTAAGACCGGGATTGCCTGTGGCACCTGGAGGGCCCATTTCTCCTGGAATGCCTGGAGAGCCTTTAGGACCTTGTCTTCCTTGGTTGCCCGTCTGACCAGGCACACCCACTCCTCCAGGCCTAAACTCAATATTGAAAATCTTAAAAATGGGAACTTTTTTGAGGCTTACACTCCTGGCATGCCCACTGGACCAGGTGGACCGGGTACTTCCAGAAGCACACCGTTTTTGCCAGGTAATCCTTTCAAACCAGGCTCTCCTTGCGGACCTAAGAAAATGGGGCATTTAAATAACAGTTTTAAATTTCTTTATTATCAAACCCACCCGCAGGTCCCGGACTGCCTTGTTTTCCAGGTAGTCCGGGGTTGCCATTCCTGCCGATCGTTCCGTGCTTACCATTCAAACCATGTGCTCCTTTTGAGCCAGGCGCTAAAAGAGGTGAATAAGATAAAATGAAAGATTTTTGTGCATTTAATCTCTTCCCCCCACCCAAATGAAATTTTGGAAAAGTATGTTTTAACCATTTATAAATACTTAATTTTTTAAGGCGCCATGTATACTGCCAGCAAGTAGCAAATTTTAGTTTTTGGACTTTTATACGCTAAAATATTAGGCATAGAAACAGGTTAAGTCCTCAAAATATGTGCTTTGGCCACCTTTATCATGTGCATTTTATAGCATGAAATGAACAGGCCAAAAAAACTAAGACTTGCTACTTGCTTTTTGCTTTTAGCATATATAATATATTATTAGTAAGTAGCAATTTTACTTGCTACTTGCATGTATAATTTTTGGAAATAAGCAAGTAACTTGCTAGTTTGCGTGTATACTTCTTAAATTACTTGCTGAAAACTTTTTGTTGTCAAAGCCCTGGTTTATGCATAGAAAGACTAAAAGGACCTGTTGATAGAGTATGGCAATGTTGAAAATGTTTATTTATATTTATTGCATTCTTGCGATCGTAATATTATCATGTGTTATACTTTAGCAACCGAAAAGCACGGGATCAGCTATAAAAAGTTCTACAGTCGAACTTCGATAAAACGTCACCCTTTTTTGACGGCAATAGTGCTGGCTTTTTGAAAAATGACTGGCAAATTCAGAATCCTTGCGATTTTTTGCCTTAAAGACATCAATATCAAAATTGGCAAAATTTGTCAAAAACTGAGTTAAAAAAATGGTCGGACCTAGCTGTGGATCGAACTTTTTGGAGTGACGTGTTGTCGAAGTTCGAGTGCATCCGATTGTGATGTCACCATTGCTTAATGCTAATTGCCGCTTTAGTTGTCATTGGAGCTCCCGAACTGAATTCTGATAGCACGCTTTGCCTTTTCTCGGCCATCCGCAAGTACCTTGAAAGCCATAGTGCTAAAATTTCTCAAAATCAACAATTGGGTGATGTTGGTGGGTGCCTTACGTAATCGATGGAGGATTTGGATTGCAGAGGCCAGTTAGAGTTTAGTTAGAGTAAGCTAATGATGCCAGAGAAGGAACTCTCCGATCAAAGATATATATAAATAGATTTGTTAAATTTTTATATTCTCAATGAAGGAACTCTGTGAGATAAGATCAACTCTCCTGATTAAAAATAAACCATTTTTATAATATTTAACGGTCAATATGCAGCTAAAAAAAGATTCTCCGTAAAAAGTTGGGTCTAAAAATGTATTTCAAAAAGTTTTATTATCTTTAGACCTGCAACTTCGTCCTTGTTCATGACTTTTGAAACTGATGAGCAAGTAGCAGGTTTTTTAAATATTTTTACTCGAAAAGTATGCATGCAAAAATCAAATAACAAGTTAGTTGATA
This sequence comes from Subanguina moxae, assembly GCA_000981365.1. Lineage (NCBI taxonomy): Eukaryota > Metazoa > Nematoda > Chromadorea > Rhabditida > Anguinidae > Subanguina > Subanguina moxae. The sequence continues at coordinate 16,218 of BBSZ01014227.1, forward strand.
CTTGTCAAAAAGCATCAAAAAGTATGCATGGTGCCTATAAAATTTTGCACACTTCCGTTCTCTTTTCACGACCCGTACCAAATATCAAGAAATTACCCAGTTAAAAAACTAACGAAGAATTTAGACAAAATAAACACTCAATAAAAATGTCCAGAAATATCAGCACTTCCCTCTATTTAGGCATTATCTAGGCATTTTTCTGTCTTCCTGTGGTCCTAGATCAAGACTCTTGATTCAAGAGTCAACTCAAACCGAAGCACAACAAAATCTTTACATGGGAAAAAATAAATGAATAGATACATGCATTTTTAAGTCCCAATCCCCAGGAGCAGAGACAGTTCAACTTTTTTGCTTAAAAATGGCTGGCTAGACAAATGTTCTTTTTTCAGTTTAAAATCAATTAATGACAAAAGGGGCAGGCGAAAAAGTGGAAAATCGTCTGAGCAGCAGGAGCAGCCACCTCCCGCGTGTTTTTATAAATATAGTAACTATGTTCAACTGTTGTTGATTAAACATGTTTGAAGTAAATATAAGTTGGGATACCTTAATTTTTTAATTTTAACTTTTTTTGAAAAGTTACCCTCACTATCTATTATTACAATAATGTACAATTCCTTAGATATGGTTTACTTTGGGTACCAAGGGAAAAAGTCAAAATTTTCGATTTTCAAAAAAAAATTGATTTTATTACATAAAAGTGCGAAAGGCAGCTTTATGTAATTTATAAGTGATTAAGTAATTTAATTTGGAGCGTGGTTGCATACTGCAGCAGAAAAAAGTTTTTCTACTCATTACCTCCAGGAGGTCCAGCAGGCGCTTGAGGACAGTCTTGACACCAATCAATGTTTGCCAGAGATGGTTTGGGAGATGGAGGTCTAAAATAAAATGAGCATACGCAAAGAGAAAAGCAAATTACCCATGCTCTCCATTCAGTCCGGGCTGGCCATCCACACCTAAGAAATAATATTTTGTCATTTTTGTGAGAAGGCAGAAATAAACAAACCTGGTTCGCCATCATCTCCTGGCGGCCCCACAGGTCCAGCTGGCCCTTTTCCACAAGTACAAACATTGCAAGTTTCTCCACTTGTCATAACTCCTCCACCTGATGTACCTCTTCCAGTACCTGCTGTTGTATACAGCGGTGCATAACTACTTCTGATTCGACGAGTCCAAGAAGCATGATAAGTGCTTTGCTAAATAGAAGAATAAATTAAAATTAGGAAATTTACATAGAGTTACCTTATTGATAGCATTAGATACACCTGCTAAACTTGGCTCCAATTCACGGAAAAGAAGTTGAGATCTGCTGTGACAAAAAGAACCCTCGTCCTAAAATGATTAAGTTGCCAGAAGAGTGTTATCACATGCAAGCAATGTTTTTTGGTTAATCAAGGTCGAATTTTGATATTCTAACCTCACGAAAAACCCTTTTTGAACAAAAAATGATATAAAAACCCCGGCCCAAGCCAATTATATGCACTAATCCAACGCTCCTACCTCCAAAAATCTTTTTTTGGCCCTGTGTGAAATCTGGGCTGGTAGTTATAAAGATTAGCATTAGTACAAGTGTTAGCATCAGTGTTGGTATTAGTCCAAGTGTCCGTCAATACGACATAGCTATTTTATTCTGCCCTCGAAAAACAAGCAATATACGGCTGTAAAATCATTGGTAAATATGTTTTTAGTAAGAAGTTCACATAGCGGTAATATAGTGGTTATGTGACAGCAAGAAGAGTAGAAAGCTTAACAAGAGCTTTTTATCTATAACCACTATATTGCCGCTATGTGAACTTCTTACCAAAAATACCATTTACTAAAAAACACATTTACCATTGATTCTACACCTCAATATAAAGGGTGTTTGAAGAAATTCGCACGATTTAGAATGGCCATATTTTTTTTTCTAGGCCGTTTTTCGAATTTCTGTTTTGGCAGATCGATTTTTCTCGATGACAATATTTGTTTTTCGTATCTAACTTTAAAAAAAATTTTGACAACTTTTTTCGATTTTTGCCTTGGTCCCCCTTTCAGTCCAAAAATGACCGTAAATTTTGAATAGGAATTTTACGCAAGAATTTGAAAATTTAAGTAACTAATGATTAGAAAAGGGATTTTTATCAGATTTTTCGTGTGTTAAGAGATTGTTTTGCTTCCGCATTCGATAGTACTTAGCGGTATAATGGTATAATGGTGATTTGTTTCAGATAAAAGATGGTTTTCACGGTGCAGCAAAAAGCGTTTTGCATTGTTGATTATGCCAAGTTGAGAAGTTCGGTCGCCGTTCAAAGAAATTTTCGTCGTCGTTTTCAACTACCGATTTGCGCAGAAGCTCCACACTGAAAGAGGATGAAAGAATGGTTCACTAAGTTTCTGGATTCCAGTGATGTCAAGCGGAAGAAAAGATCAAATGCCAAGTTAGTGTTTCGTTGATGTTTTTTCCTGTTTGATAACTTGTTTACAGATGGGTCCCGACTGAATTGACAGAGGCTGAGGTGATTGAATGCTTTCGACAAGAACCGCACAAGACTATTATGGCTCTCCGAGACAATTGCCATCTGCTTCAACAATCTGAAGAGTTCTTTACGTGAGTTGTTTCTTCTGGTTGCCTGCGTTATTTGACAAGAATTATGTTACATGCTTTGGATAAAGTCATTTTTGGTTGTGTTTGAGTACTAATGAAAAATTAAATCGTGCGAATTTCTCGAAACATCCTGTACAGTCAAAGGGAAAAATAACAGTCAACAGTGGAATTTCTCATATTTGTGCCCGTATTCATTCGATCTTCTGCAAAGATTTCTCCCCCTGGCTGATCATCTTTTATTATCAACAAATCGACCACAGCTCAAAAATCTACACACAGCAATGAAAAATGGACAGTAGAAACATGTTCAGCAGACTAAATTACCTTAAAAATATCGACATTTGGCCTTTTTTGCCGAAAAAGAACTTCCATTTTATCCAAAAGTTGTTGCTTTTTTGTGAAAAAAAATTTGGCGTAAAATTCCAAAATTTTCTAAGATTTATGATCTCAAAACAAGGATATTTTTAAAAAATGAGGACATTTGAAAGGCCTAATTTTAATGATTTAATAAGTTTTAAAATTGTAGCTAAAAATTTAAAAATCTCTGTTGTGCACACAGCTTTCTCTCCAAAATCTTAAAAAAAGAAGGAAGCCAACCTGATTTTCGAAATAAAAAAACTACAAAATTTGTTGGACATCCTAAAAACGTAAGACAAGCACCTGAATAGTAGAAAGGAGAAATTGAGCACGAAGAAAGAGCACAGGTATGACCAAAACCGCAAAAATTAAAGAAAAGGAGCCAAGCAAAATAGAGAGGTAGGCAAGCTAAAGTAAATCAATATAATCAGGCAAAAAACAAATGAAAAGGTTAGAGCACCCTTTTAGTTTTTTCAGCCTGTCGAATAAGCACATTTCTACTATTTTCTTCATCCATTGTGGAATACAACTAAAACAACTTTTAAATGATAAGCTTACTTAATTTATTCTATTTTTTCGATTACTGAATCCGAGGCTATAATATTTACAAGGGAGGGGTGTGCTTTCTGGTCTTCTATTAATTTTTCCACACTTAAACAGAAAAGCCATTCGGATTTTCAAACAAGACTATAGTGTGACCGACAGTCGAAAAGAAGAACTCTATTTGAGGGAGAAATGTGATTGTAATTGTAATTGTTGTATCTTAGAATAGAAGAGTAAAGCGCACAATAAGTTCAGAGAAATTTATTTAATAACAATACAACAACAACGAAAATAATCAACAAAAATAACTGAGAGCATCAGCTCCCAGACGATCGATCCCTAATACTCAACCAACCAGTGTTGGCAATTTGAATCTTTGAATCCGAACTAATTTGGCGGAGAAAATTTCGACCGGATTAAATCCGCTCGAAAAAAAAATTGAGTCAAAAAATTTGAATCCGTCGAAAAATATTTTTCCGTATTTGGATTCAAACAATTAGTAAAAAAAAATAAATTTAATTTTGATCCGGATTTAAATTAACTGAAACTTTTTCAATAAATTTGAATCCGGATTCAAATTAAATTTAACTAATTGTTTGAATCCAACTACGGAAAAATATTTTTCGACGGATTCAAATCTTTTTGAAATTTCCTCCAATAAATTTGAATCCGCTCCTATTTCAAAAATCCGTATTTTTAGTGAATCCTGGATTCAAATTGCCAACACTGCAGCCAACAGTTCTTGTCGCGACAATTCGTGTTGAGACCAAAACTATTGAAAATTATACGACCACAACAGTAATCGAAAAAATATGGTAATCAAAAATAAATCTTATAAAAAGTTGCGTAAATGAGACCACGGTACTTTTAGAGATAATTGTGGATAATTTCCATTTTTTGCAAAAAAAAATTCTAGGTAATCATTAACCTTTAGCTTTGGTTTAGTCTCCTTGATCAATCAAAAACGCAAACGACTACTTTATCTGCTTCATCAAAAAGAAAGGCAGAAAACCCGTTAAGCAAATCCCCTCTAGCAACCAATAACTTGTAGTCTTCTTTTATTTGCTGGATAATAGTTGAATGGAATAAAAGAATATGAAACTGTGTGTAACAGTATGTCTAATTACGTAATCAAGCAACTGATGTAGGTCACATTTTCAATTGCTCGATGTAGAACACTTTCTGGCTCCAATTCTTTTCACCCACTGAAATAAAATTATTGGCTGCAAGGAATTTTAGCCTGGCTAATATAAATTTATATTTATTCCATACTCAAACTTCCGAAAAACATAAAATTTAAACCAAAGCTGAAAATCAAAACAAAACAGAAGACTATCAAAGACCAGAGCTAGGAGATGACAATAAAGACAGAGAAGATAGCCAGAATTTTAAGACTGACATACGACTAGATACAAATGATGACTCGCTACATCGACTCGCTACACTTTTATTTGTTACACTCTCTCAACTCTCTTTGCCTCGATCAAAAATTAATTTTCTCTGCTGCATATTCAACTTTAGATTAAAATGCAGCGAACAAAGTCGTTTAGTTGGTGTTGGAGCTATTTTGAGCGCATAAAAGAGATGGTAAATGGAAAGCAAATTGTCGCCGGCCATTGTAAGTTCTGCCAGTAGCGCTATTTGAATAACGCGATAAGAATGGAAAAACATATGGCAGCGTGTTTTTCCCTAATTGTTCTTTAAATTTGTCGTTAAATGAAAGTGTTCAATTTATTAATGCAAGAAATCGAAGCTGAAGCGAGGAAGCGAATCGATCATCTGACAAAAAAATTAATTCAAATTAAATCGATCTGTCTTTTCGAACTTTTCAAAACAAAAATGGGACGAATGAAGAAATTTTAAAAGGCCCCCGAATAACCGAAAAGAACCAGGTAGTGCTTAAAAGCTTATATTAGAGATAGTGTTTACCAGCCTTAAAGCAAATGAAAACAACAAATGATAGTATGTATACGTGTTGTTTTTATTTGCTGTCGATAAATATTGTTATATGTATCTCGAATTCGTTTTTCTTGATATGCTGCAGTAGAAATATATTTTTTCGAAAAATATCACATCTCTAACCACAATCACAGAATGCCTACAATAAAAAGCTAGACGCCACACTTTTACGTGATTAAGTTGCAAAAATGCAAATCTGATGCAAATGAACTACTTTTATTTTTTAATTTTTAATAAAGTCCTCACTATCATATTGACCATTTTCACTGCTACATAGCGAGGTATGAGCCATAGGCTGGACATCACAGCCAAACGCTGCAGCTACACATTGTGGACAGACCTTGAAAAAGAATGAGCTGGGAGATATTTCAAAGGAAAATTTGTGTAAAAGTATATTCACGAAAGAACATGTCAACAGCTCTTCTGTAAACGGAAACAGAGTTTTTCTAAGCCTGACTTGACTTTTTCAAAGGTACATAGACGTTTCGCAAATATTTGCATTTGCAAATTTTATAAATCTTGCCTTGGTCCCCCAAGCTAATTTTTTGCAATTTTTTTCTTATAATGACTGTGAGACAGGTCCTAAGCTAATTTTAGGCGTACAGCCGGTTCGCCACGGTTACTTCGCCGCTTATTCCACAGCCAAGTTCTTCACGGCCAGTTTGCCACATTTTAAAACAACGTTTTTGTCTTGAATGGAATATTGGTAATTTTGAATTTTTATTTATGCACCAACCAAATCAAGCGGATTTCCGCTTGGTGTGAATTTTTTTTCTTACTTCTGGCTCTAAAACTATCTTTTCTGTACTAATTAGAGCATTCTATAGAAGGTTTTACAAGGGTAAATTATCGTTTTATAAGCTTTTTTTCGATTTTTCAAAAAAATTGAAAAGCACCCTAAAAACGATAATTCACCTTGGTCAAACGTTCTTTAAAATGCTCTAATTATTACATGAAAAAGGGTTTCGGAGCCTGAAAGCAAAAAAAACACACCAAGTGGCCATCCACATAGCTTCTTTAGGGTAAAAGCATCCTAAGCATCCACCATGGGAAATTTTACAAATTAAGGAATTTTACGATGTTTTGGTTACTGGAGCTCGGCAAAAAGTCTTTTAGATGCATTTACGGTTAAGAGTCTTGCTCGGATTCATCTTGCAGGTAAGTCTGTGCGCGCATCTCTAACCCCTCAAGCCTCCTACGCCCCCTCCGGGGCGTACTAAACCTAAAGGAAGCAAGGTGTAACCTTTGTTGGCCTACCCTAAGCCTAAAGGCTTATTTGTATGCTCAAAAGTGTGTGTGTGGCTTGTATTACTGAGAGAAACGAAAAATCAAAAAGATGCTATTTAAAGACATTCTGAACAAAAATATTTTTGCGAAAAAATGAGCATGGGGGACCAAGGCAAAATTTATAAAATTTAAAAATGCAAATATTTGCGAAACGTCCACACGCCTTTTCAATCATTCACTTTTTAACTTCACTAATATTCAAACTTGTTCTCTATTTTCCTGTTTGACTGTAGAGTAGGGTTGGCCCCCGCGTCCTTCCCTCGGCCAAAAAGTGCCCAAAATCCCTTCCGTCATCCCTGCTGCACACCACAACCGCCACACTGCCTCACACTTAGAAACCACTGGAATGAAAAACTTGCGCTATTTTCGGTTTCAACGTTGCGCAAATGCACAAGGCATACCATGTTTAGCAAATATATCTGCGAATAATAAAGAATGAATAAGAATCTGTAATCATTATTCTTACCACAAGCTTAGCCATTTTTAGAAGATTCAAAGATAATTACACACGAAAATGTCAATCTAAACCCAGAATATTATGATAATGTCAGAATAAATACAGCAAAGAAACAACCAAACAGATCTTAGAGAAGACATTTATTTGAAAAAACGATAGCTTACACAAAAAATGAGTCCTTAGAAGGACTTTCGGTATACGGTGAAACTAATAGAGAAAAACAGCAAAATGACACAATCTCCGATGGACTTCTTCACTTCTCACCACAAAATCGACGCGCAAGCTGCTTGTTTTCCGCATGATCCTAACCCTCTGATCATAGAGGGCATATATGCGTGTCCTCGAGGAGACTTGTCAAGTATGCTTTAACCGTCGCTTGAATAGCCAACAAAGCAGACATCCTGCAATAGAAGTCTTTTGAAGAAGTGAGTACAGAAGCAAACCCACTGGAAAGGAAGCTCAGTCTTATATTCTTCAAATGCGGCTTGTGACAATATTTTGACCTGCGAAACTTGAAAAAAAGACACAAAGAAGAAAAAGGCAAATGAAAAATAACGAAACTTATCTAATGGCTTACACGTTTCCACTGCCTTTGGCTAGCACACCTGAAAACAAGAATATAAACCAAAACCACCACTTCAGCCGGCAAAAATATGGAGCGAGAAAAATAAACACGACTTCAAACTAAAATCAGTAAAGAAAAATTATTGTGAATTAATAAAAATAATTCGGCATAAAGTAGGTGGTCCCGCGCGCGTTCAAACGTCGAAACTACCATGATAAGGAAGTGACAGGATCCTTTAATCGACTTTAAATCGTGAGATTCTGAAATAAACATTTATAATTTTATCCCTAAGCTCATATATTTCAATGTTTCACTCATTTCATGAATCTTGTGGTCTTGAAAGCTTTAGAATAAGGAAACATTAAACTGGTTTTGGAAAATAAAATTTGGAGAGTACTTCTAATGTGCTTAAATAAGTAAGTATACTTTCTTGACTAATGCTGTGAACTTACTTAAGAAAATTAACATTTGATACAATCAAGTTTGTATGCTGTTTTAGTTTTTCCGTGTGTAAAGTGTGCATTTCCTGTGAAAACTTTTTCTTTCAAATGCCCAAAAAAATTATTCGAAATTTTCCCTCCCTCTCGTGACCAAAAGTGCCCAAGTCCCTCCCGTCATCCCTTCCGCTTAAAATTTTGGCTAAAAGCCCTCCCGCTAGCGATTTAATGGGAGGGAGGCAAACCCTACTGTACAGGGTGGTCCGAGAAATTATCGGGAATTTAAATTGTCATAACTTTTTTTTTATTTTTCCACTTTTTGAGTCATTCTTTTTTTATATCAAATTTAGCAGTACTTCCAAGGTCGTTTAGTACCAAAAATGCTATTGGGCTGGTGAATAATTATCCACGGTTTTTTACCAAAAAATTTTAATATATAACATGCCCAAAAGACACCAGCAGAACATAAGTCAAAAACATAATACTACAAACACATTTTTTATGCACCAACCCAATATATTTTCATCAAAATAATTTTACTTGCATACCATAAAACACATCGCTATGCTTTTAAGTAAATTTTGACATGGTATTAATTCTTATGAAAAATAGTGCTGTGTGGTGGAGTTGGCAAAGCTAGGAAGTTCAGTTGCCGCTTAAAGAAGGTCCGGCGTGAACTATCGTCTTCATGGCCGCATTCAAGTTTCCGAAAATGGGGGTATCAATGATACAGTCGTCAAGGTGTGATTGGAACGTCCTTTTTATATGCCAACATCAATAACGCCAACTACCTGAATATTTTAAAAGATTTAAAATAAGGAATATTTTTCTGAATATTTTATGAATAATTTACTTTTAAAAAAGTGAATTAGATTTTTTGGGAAGAATACTTTTTTTTGAGGTTTTCTGTTTTTTTGTTTTCTGTTTTTGGTCTTATTTAAAAAAACTGACCGAGGACCTATAAAAATAGTAATATTTTTTCCGGTCTGCAATCAATAAACTATAGTATAAAAGAAACAACACTACATTTCTTTTCTACACAGCTTATTAAAACTTATTGTCGCCCATTCCAACACATCAGCTCATAATCCACTTATCATCACCACGCAGCCTGCCCACATCAAACTAATAGGTGGTGATGTTGGAGAGCGAGAGAATACTCTCTTCCACTCCCTGCCATACTCAAACTCCCGCCATAGAGTCATGCAAACAGTTGCCTTTTTCCTTTCCAGTGGAACGCTGGCAGGCACGTTAGAGGCACACACACGCATTTATATATGTATGTCCTTTCCTTTGCGTTTTTGGTCCATATTTTTTTTTCTACACCCATTTTGACTTAATTCCCCATTCAACAAGAGCATCTTGCTGATGTGCTAGTTGGATGGCCCGGATGGCTCATCATGTCCCTTTTCATTTCTTTTATGGATTCTGGTTTGGATGGGTCTTGCGGACCGCCATCTACTTGTCTACTCTTGCTGCTCTTACTGCACATATTTTTTATGGAAGAAAATGAACAGTCTTTTTGGATGTGTTGTAACTTTTGTTTTGGATGTTGTTATTTATAAGGTCCGATGGTTTCGCGCTTTTGGAACAATAGCTATGGGCCATTCAATATAGAAGTTTTGTGGTTTTTGAAAAAAATAAGAAAGTAACCAGTCGCAAGTGGAAAGCCAACTTATAATGGTTATTTTTACTCATCAAAAATCAAAAAAACCTATTACTGAGCTACAGAGACACTCTTGCTTACCACCCATCTGATTTAATTTATTTTGCATCCCATTCGTTTTTTTTATCAAAAAGTTCTTTGGTATTGAAAAGTACAATTGTTTTGAAGATGGCTTAATATCAGTTGCGATCTTCAGATGCTCTTGCAATTCACGGCAATCGCACATCGACGGCAATTATAACAAATATATCTGATAGGACCAATTTTGCTAAAAAAGAAAACATTAGACATGTTTGAGCGAAAACTGGAGACATAAAAAACTATTCAATGTGTGTTGGTAACCTATCAGATGCAGTATGCTACTTATTTTCAAAACTTTCATCCTGCTCTGACTCTTTGCTTGCAGTGGAGCAAGGAGCGGATCGTTGCACAGCACTGCTTCTGCAGGACTATTTCTTTAAGCATTTACTTTTTTGCAGCTCAACTTTTGAAAATCTCTCTTCGCCAATCGACTTAGAATTGAACAGCAATTTTTAGTATATCAAAAACACAATTTTGCTTGATGCCCTGTGTGGTCTAGGCCATATCTAACCTAATAGTCTAGATGGGAATGCCTTAAACTGCATACAGGGAGACCAAGCAAGACCAGTGTATTCCACATTACACACCCTAAAAATTTCTTTTCTATTCTGAGTCCATTAGCAAAAATAACTGTAAAAATTCAACAAAAAAGTAATGACTTAAAGTAAATGGGCGAAAATCTTTGATACTCTATTTTTAATAATGTTTGACGAAAAAAAGTCTGAGATTTTACAAAAATAACATTGAACCATCTCTAATCACTCAATCATTTAACTTGGTTTCTTTCAAAGTCGTTTTCTTCTTCTTCTCAATTTTTGTGCAATTCTTTTTTGGTTGTGTATGCACAAAAGTGTTGGCTTTTAAAGCCAATTGGCATTCTGTTTTAAAAATGTTTTTATAAAAAGGAGCAGCACACAATATGTTCACAGATGAGTGAGCTTTTTGAACAAATAGATTAGTTTTGTGAACTTTTTGAAAGCGCCTCTTTATTAGCTTGCGAACTAATGAACCTTTTTGTACATGCATACGATTTTAAATTTGTGTTTGTAGTACTAAATATTATTTTTAGTTCGCCAATGTTTAAACTTATTAATAAGTTGAAAAAATACGTTTGTGTAAAATTTTGATTTTTTAAAACCCACCAAATAATTATTTACGACTCTATCGGATTGGGTACCGGATCTACGTTGGGTCAATAGTGAGCCTGAACCAAAGGACCAAATTGAGGTCCAAATGCAAAACTGGGCTCTGGTAGAGCCTTAATTTTCAAAAATTACATACCAAACGTATTTTTTAAAAATCTATTGATAAGTTTTTCGGTACTACTGTATTATGCTCCTTCTCAATTGTTTATAACGCCCTCCCTCCACCCCAAAAAAGTACTTGGATCTTCTAGGTACATTGACCATATAAGAACCATTTTTAAAGGGATCAAGGGCTGTATAGGGTGGGGAATGGACTTTTTTTGGGCTGGGGGGATATATTAATTTTTTTGGGGGGTTATAATTCAGTAGAGTCAGCTTCTCCTTGATGAATTGAGAAAATAAATGTCAACCTACTCAATGTTATTGGCAAGGATTGAAGACCTTGTGTAACTTTTAATTTTGTCTAACATTTTGATGAGAACTTTTTTCACTTAATGGAAAATGGCATGTCTCTTCTGTTTACAAAAAAGATAAGCTCTATACTACTCTTGCTTTCTGGAGAGATGCATACATTTGAAGTCAAGAGTATTTTTCTTTATTGCTATTGGAAAAAGGTAAACATATTTATCATTGCGTCAAATTCAAATTATATTTTCTCACCCATGCTACTTGGTGTCAACCTTAGATGTTGCTTGATGGCCTTATTCAAAGAATATTTTTGTTTTCTTTTTTTTTAGCCTGCCTGAGAATTTTTTTATTGCTGTTGCATTAAATGCCAGTCAAAAACAGCTGTTTTATGTTGACTAAAAGTTGTTTTGCGCAAACTTTTCATGTATTGCCAGTAGGGGTTTTTTTGCATCAATCGAGTAAATCAGGCAAGAAGGCATTTGTTGGCATGCGTACAAAAAAAGGTCCAGGCCGTCAAATTTTATGCCTTTGTAGATTTTGTTTGGTACGACTGTACAAAAATTAGTATATTCGAAACTCGATATACACACACATCTCGTCATATTTTAAGTCGTTAAAGAGCAGTTAGAAACTTGCCGAACCGGTAAAAAAGTAATTCGAAAAATGCCGAATCCGTAAAAAAAGAATTCAGAGTTCCCTGGACTCGAGAAATCCAGTGTTGGAATGTTTACATCTTTCATTTTTGTTTCCCTCAAGCCTTAGAGTAATTGCTTTGTCTACACATCCACTATGTTTTGAGGGGGGAGAGGGTCTTTATTCGCACACATCCACTACCAGGAGGGACTGCGATTTGTTGCACGTCTATCATATTCACTCTTCTTCGTCAAATTGCAAAACTTCTGTCAATCCTTAGCACATTTATTACAATTTTATGAGAAATTGCATCTAATACATGCAGGTAACTCAATATTTTATAGCAACCAGCAAGAGAGATTGCGAATTGTAACCAATCAAAGAGTATATCTTATGAGTTCGGCATTTTTCGAATTACTTTTTTACCAATTTGGCAAAATTTCAACAGCTTTTTTCCGATTCAGCAAAATTCCAATTTGGTATTTTGTCAATTACTTTTTTGTCTTAGAGAGTGTCACTTGTTTGCGTTTATTCATTGCTTTTAATGTAAGCAAATTCCATGTTCCGTGTTTTCCGCTATTCAAATTTTGTTGTATTAAATAGCAATGATTCATGGTCTTTATTCTTTTCGTTGTAATGGCTGGGTTGTCTGACCTATCTAATTTGTTTAAGGACATTTCAATTTAGATATGACCGATTCGGATGAAAAGAAAGTGGGTACAAGGTGGCGCTTTTACTTATTTATTTCAGAATTTTTGTTGTTTCATCTGAAGAAAATTCAGGGTTTTTAAGAAGACAAGTCCTAATGGAAAGGTTAATCTTCAAGAAAACATTTTTGCTCTAAATGATTCCTGTTATAGATCACCACATATTTGGGGAAGCGAGACTTTCTTGATCGCGGGGACACAGTTGATTTAATAGGCATGTCATTGCTTCGATAACTTATAGATAGTTCCAACTTCAAAGACTTTCAAAACCTAGTCAACCCATTTTTTACAGATGGAATGGTCCTGATAGATGAAGATTACATATCGTCAGACAAGAAAGTTACTGTTCAATTGTTAGCAGCTTTTCGCTATGTATTGACATTTCACCCTTTCATCGGTACCATACTTTTAACAGCTTATTCTAGGGCAGGGAAGATTTGGATGTACTCGGACTAACCTTCAGGAAAGACTTAATCAGCCAACATTACCAGGTTGATAAAAAAAATATTATAGGTCTTGAACTCGTTGACGCTTGAAAACACATAGTATCATTCAGGTATATCCTCCTCCGGCAGATTCTAGTCGACCACTGACTCGTTTGCAAGAAAGGTTAAAGAAAAAGCTTGGTGAAAACGCATATCCATTCTGGGTAAGAGCAGGTCTCTTCAACAAGGTCCTATTCAAATTTATTTTTTAGTTCGAAATACCTCCAAATTCTGCCTCTTCAGTTACATTACAAGTAAACAATTGTAATTATATGTTTTTTGCGTGTAGTGTTAATTAATGACTCCTGTGTAATATACACCATCCCCACAAATGTTTTTTTCGATGGTGTTTTTAGCTCTATTAAATTCTTATACGCTAAAGCAAATGAAGATATTTTTCGCTTTTTTAAATGTCCAAAATTAGGTTGTTAAAAAATTTAATATTTTGATACCAGGGATGTTGCCAATTTCTATTTTCTGACTTTTGATATTTTGACTTTTTCTCGTTCTGATTTTTAACTCTGATTTTTTAAAATTACAGTCCACCCTCGATAACCCTGTGCCCCAATAACCGAGCTTTGAGTGCTGAGTTATTGATAAAACCGCTTCTTTATAAAATCGCTTTGCTTGATGCCCTTGGGTAAACATAAATGCATTCGCCATTATATCGTCTTTTTTACATTGAAATAGGTCGAACAAAGCATGCGCTGGTTCATGGATAACATGCATTATGTACGTTATGTATAGTATTTATTAATTCTGTGGGCTAGTCATCGAGCCATGTTTCGATATGATATATCGCTCGGGCACAGCACTAATTTATCAGGGATGTAACGGACATCCAAAAAAGTCTTACCGGACATCCAAGATAAAATAGTATCGGACATGTCAAAAATCGGACCGGAAAATTTTTTTAAAGGGGCATACCCGCGAGTTTCAACGCATATTTCACGTTTGAATTGGCGGGAACCACTTTTGCTTCAGAGGACAATTTTGATTTGAAATTCTAACATCATTTTTTTTTGGCACACCCACACTGTAACAGAAATTATTGTAACAAATACACGTTCTGACAAAAATTCATTCAATTTTCTTTTAAATAAATAAATAAATGTCGGGTCTACATATTACAATAACCTAAATATGGTTTACTTTGGGGTCAAGGCAGAGATTCAAGACTTTCGATTTATCAAAAACATATTTTTTTTGAAAAGTGATTGAAAAGTGTCAGAAAACAGCTGTTTGATTGTCTTCTGCGTGTAATAATTGCTTAGAGGGGGTTAAAATAAAGGTTTAAGATAATAGAGCGGGTGGTCGATGGTTTATATCACACTAGAGCCCGACTATTATTATATCAAGCTCCAACTTTTGTTTCAGCCAGCTCAAGGAGACACAGGGAAACCCTGCGGTGTAGACTATGAGATCAAGACTATAGTTGGGAATGAGTCGTCAAATGAGAAGCCTAAAAAACAGTTAGTTATGCCAAAGTTTTTCGCTTGAAACTTTCTTTTTTTAGCAACTCCGTTCGTTTGGCCATTCGAAAACTGACTTATGCCCCTGCTGTAGAGAGGCCGCAACCAATGGTGGATGTCACCAAGGTATTTGTCCTTGTAGTTAATTTCATAAATTGAATATTTTAGGAGTTTTATATTAGTCCCGGAGGTCTGCATTTGGAAGCTTCATTGGACAGAGAGGTAAATTTTGAAATTGTTGAATGTCTCATTGAAAGTAGTTTAAGGCTGTAACATGCATTTTTACGAGTAATTTTTTGAGATGTATCATCACGGAGAAACAATCTCCGTTAATGTGCACATCCAGAACAACAGCAACAAGACCGTAAAGAAGATCAAGGTTGGAGTAGTACAAATTGCCGACATTTGCATCTTCACTACAGCCTCATATTCCTGTGATGTAGACAAAATGGAATCTTAGTTAGTAATGTTTGATTTAAGAGTCAGTAAAGGCACTTGCAACCCTATAGAACGACTCGGCCAACTTTTTCAGTCAAAAAATCTTTTGAGTAAAAAATCTTCTAGTGGCAAGTCTTCTAAACTTTGCGTAAATTTTTGGCTCACCCTGGTTTGGTCATAAACTATCTTGAAACTAAATGATTTTGGAAAAAACTCTTTCTGGCAAAAATTCAAATTGGCAGAAATTTGTACTGGCAGGATTTTATTTGGATAAAATTTTTGGCATTTAAATGTTTACGAGAACAATTGTTTTTAAGTTGAAGTAAACTGTAAATAATTCATTGTGAAGCTTGTGTTTGGTTTTTCTTGAAACAATTTAGCTCCTTTTGTTTAGTAATGCTATCGGAGTTTTGTAGGGCGATAAAAATTTCGTATGAATCAAGATTCTACCATCTCATTCAATTCTTAGTATACCATAATATTATAATTTGATTTCACCTAACAACGGTAACACAATGAAAAACAATAACGTGTGCCTTGAAAACCGGTCCAAGACAGTCAAATCAGCATGATTTCTTACGTATTCAAATATTCTTTCCCAGTTGTAGGTTTGTGCAATATTCATTCTTTGGCGAGCAAAACAAAAAACCACAAATATAAGCAAGCAAAAGTAGAGACACAATCTTTTATCTCCAAAGTCATTTATTTTGAGGTATTTTTTGCTAGCTTAAGTTTTATCCAAATAAAATCCTGACAGGACAAATTTCTGCCAATTTGAATTTTTGCCAAAAAGAGTTTTTGCCAGGATCATTTATTTTCAAAGTAGTTTATGATCAAACCAGGGTGAGCCAAATTTTTTAACGAGTCTTCTATTGACCGGACGCGCTGCGTTACTAAGCGTTCAATTTTAGTAAGTTGTTGATATTTTTGGATGGTATTTAAGATTTAAGGTTTAATTATATACTTTCTGTTCATTTTAAAAATTATACTTGTTGGCGATAATCGAAATTGCATTACAGACAAAAAAAACGTCTTCTGGCGAAACTTCAAGACAAGACAAAATCTGACCTATTAAATGAAATCGAGACTAGTTCCGTGTTTTTGAGTTCAAACGAAATACGGATACAGTCGAGTCTCGATTTAGTGTAGGTGCTGGGTACCGGAAAAATATACACCAAATCGAGACTCGACTGTATGCATATTATACGAGGCTTACGTTTATTACGTCTAATTTGCAAATGTTTCCATTTGCAAAATTCTGCTAAACGTCTTACCCCCTTTTTCAGCGAGGGTTTTCCCGTTGGACCTGGCTCTACTCTCTCCAAAATTTATACATTATGTCCATTGCTTTCCAAAAACAAAGACAAGAGAGGTTTGGCGTTAGATGGTCAATTAAAACATGAGGACACCAATTTGGCCTCTTCTACAACGTAAGCCTCTTTTTTGGATTTGTGTTTAAAAATAATTAATATCCACTCTAGGTTTGCCTCTCTAACTCAATCAATGAGAGAAAACTTGGGTATAATAGTGCAATACAAAGTAAAGATTCGACTGTTGATAGCTGGTGCCTTGGGTGGTGAATTGTCTGCAGAGCTTCCTTTCACCCTCACGCACCCCAAACCAGCTGATAGTCCTCCTCCTGAACTCAAACGTCTCTCTTCCAAAATGCTTTGTGACCTCAGTAAGCCTAATGGCAGCAATAGTGCTAAGGCAGACGAAAAACATGTTGATATGGACTGTGTGGATTTGATAAAGTTCGACAGGTTGAATACTCATAAACTTCTTTCTTAAGACCAAAAATACACATATTCTCCTTTTCAGTTTGGAAGAGGAAAAAACATTTGATGATGGCAAGTTATTTTCCATTTCGATGCGCTCTAAACCTTTTTGGCTGATGGCTTACATTGAAATCAGCCGTCAAAATACTTATTTAGCCGTCTCATGTTTTTTTTAACGCCTGTGAAAAAATGTGTAGTAGCCGGCTATTACTTGCTTTGCCTTTTCATCAATCTCTTCTCTTTTTTTGAAATAATTCCAGCTCCATTAAAGAGCCTTTGTTCTTCTTGAACACATCACACTAAAAATTACAAAGTAAACAACGCAATAAACAATGCAGCAAGCAACTAATAACTAGAGACCGGATTCGTATGCCAAAAAGTTCGATCCACAGTTGGGTCCGACCATTTCTATATCTCAATTTTTGACATCTTTTGCCCATTTGATATTAATGTTTCTAAGGCGAAAAATCATAAGGATTTTGAATTTGCCGGTCGTTTTTAAACAACTCAGCAACTTCATCTTTAAAAATCCAACTCTCGATTTAACAGACTAAATCGAGATTTGGATTTTTTTAAGGCAATAATGTTGGCTTTTTGAAAAACGGCTGGCAAATTCAGAATTCTGGCGATTTTTCGGCGTGCCTATAACTAATATATTAGAGGACTGGGAAACCACTTATCTCATAAAAAAGACACCTCGACAAATAAGGATTTCACCAAATAACATATTAGGATAAATACTTGTTTAAAGTTAAATTGTTTGGCCAATCGTCTCTTTGGACAAAAAATATTTGGGCTTCTCCTGTTTTCGTCAGAAGTTGTTGTATTATTTTTACTTCTTTTTTCACCGTTTGATGTTCAGATAATGAACTATAGCAGCACAGATGAAGCAACCACTTCAGAAAGAGCAAAGAAGAGGCAGCTCGTGTCGACGCCGAAAGTCGAGCTTCATTTTATGCA
Source organism: Subanguina moxae (assembly GCA_000981365.1). Taxonomy (NCBI): domain Eukaryota; kingdom Metazoa; phylum Nematoda; class Chromadorea; order Rhabditida; family Anguinidae; genus Subanguina; species Subanguina moxae. Next base: position 34,177 of record BBSZ01014227.1, read on the forward strand.
AAGTCAAAGAAGGAAGGATCTTGCAATTTAACAAGGTAATTTTTATTAATTTGCTTGCCATTTTGTTCATGTCATGTTCAGGTGATTATTTTAAAAAGGGATACAAGGATGCTGGCGCTGCACAAAACATGGTCAAAGATGCATAATGGTGTTAGAAACAAGTGATGAAAACTAATGCGTTTGGATAAGTAGTGGGGAGCACAACCACGTATCAGAGGCCTACGATCTGGAGAAGAAAGCAATCTATCTTAAAATAGTTAAACTCGCTAGACAAAATGCGGTTTTTTCTTGCTTCTTCTATTTCACTTAGTGTCTATTTTATCTCAATTTTTTCCAGGCAAGTGCGCGACAAGTGTTCACATAAGTCACGCTGGATGCGATAGATGAAGCCATTTCGAATGTCGATCAGCTCAATATTGCTTGCTGTGTTTAATACCATCCAAAGGGTAATGAAAACAATTTTTTCAGTGAAAACTCACATGTTAACTATTTTAGAAGCTTGATGAGAGTCCAAGTATAAGCTGCTTACCAAAAGAAATAGCACACCCCCACGTTGGAACAAAATATTCTGAAAACAATAGATTTTGGAACAAATAGATTTTGGAACAAATTGATTCTGAAACAAATTGACTTATGAGCTTGATAGAAGTGTGTTAATTCGTAGATTGTAAAATGGGGAGAAGCATATACTGACTGGAGTTATGTTAAGACGGCCCTTCAAATCATAATAAGTGCATGGATAAATGAGATAAATGTAAAAAAATAGATTGCAATGCTTAAATGCATATATAATATATTTGGATACGTCAAATAAGTGCAAAAACGTACAGTTAAAACTCGATTTAACATAATTCAAGGGACCGCCAAAAAGATTATGTTAAATCGAGTTTATGTTAAATCGAATTTTATTTTCTTTAACCACCTCCAAATTTATGTTATATCGAGTTTCCACCACAAAATAGCTTTGAAATCACCATTAATATAGACTGCGTTTTATTCATTCAACAAACATATAACATTCAAACAAACAATCAAAGATTGGGCATAAAATAATTCAAAATACTCTCTTGTTTCAATCTCCTTACTCGATCTTTGGCCAGCACCTCATCCACTTTGTCGCACAATAGTTGAATCACGGGATTTGGCATTTGAGTTTGCATAGCGTTGAAGAATCCTCAAAGCTTCGGCTGCTTCTCGGGAT
>BBSZ01014228.1:5488-23721 GCA_000981365.1 Subanguina moxae
TGTTAGTGCGCGTCTTTTCTAACTGGTAAATCTTCGGGGTCTCCACGACGCCCGCTAAAGCAGTAATGCGTGGCAAAAGCAACCGCTCGGAATGAAAAACAAACCAATTTCAGCAATCTAAAAACTATTTGATAGTAAGGGCGATTCACGAAGAAGTTGTAGGTATACTCTGTAAACTGGTTCACCATCATTTTCACCGATTCCAATCCGCACAAAACATCCCACGGCTAGCTCTTTGAAGAACGGCGCATGCACGAACTTAGCCAACTTTGAGCGAGAAACAATAATGCGTGATAGCTGTGTTTCATGTGTCACCTAAAAAACTTTGTCGTTATGCAAGAAGTAAAAAAGCAGAAGAAATGTACCCTGAGTTCACCTTTAATCTCTTTTTGTGACTTCTCATGCTCAGAAGAACTGCTTGAGATTGAACCCTCTTCGACGTCATAAATAAAATTAACTGACTCCTTCATTATAGGCTCCATACTAAAATTATCAAATAAAGCACCTATATCAGACTGCTGTCTTATGATAGTGAGAAGCTATACGCAATTGGCTTAGTCGGTATATGGAGCAACACTGCGGCTCTTAACTTCAGAAGCCAAATCATCCGGTCAATTGTAGTAGAAATTCGAGAAAATGAGTGGCAAACACTTTTAAAAATTAGAAGCAGAATGGCAAAGACAACCAAAAATAAAATAATCGTTTGGGGGTGGGGGTTAATAGTATTAACTTAATACGGTAGTAGGCATTTTTTAAATTATATTGCTGAAAAATGCGATTTAAAAAGTGGTACCTCATTCGAGAGCCCGTGAAAGTGGGAATATGACGAGTACAAATTTATTACAAAATCTCAAATTTGAAAAGTACCAAATATTTGGTCGCCACCCTTTATAGATAAATTGTTTTCCTTGGTCCAAGGACCTTGGATCAGATATACTTCTTTTTGCACCAAATGTGGTTTTCTCCTGTTTGATCTCCTTCTATTCACTGCCAACGGAAATGCAATCAAATTTTCAAAGCTCTACCTACTTCTCACTTTCTCCATATCTACTTCCATTGTTGGCCATGTCAAGCCACCTGAAAATAGGGAGCCAAGATGTTAGTAGTTTTTTTTTATATAAACCTTATTGTTTATACAAAAAGAGGTCAAGAGTCTTATGGTCGAGAGTCTTGCTCGGATTAATCTCGCAGGTAAGTCTGTGCGCGCATCTCGAACCCTTCAAGCCTCCTACTCCTACGTAGGAGGCTTGAAGGGTTACGATGAGCACTTGACCCTTATTAATGAAAAATGAAGAAAGCGATTATTTAGGAGTGAGACATTGATCATTTGGAGTGAAAACGTAAGGTTGGCAAAATCCCACCTCTGTACTGGAATGTCGACGGATCTATCGTGCACTGAGAGTTCGGAGCCAAGCAGATTGCTGCCTTTCTTGTTGACCAGCCTCAGATTACCGTCATTCCACTGGAGACCTCTCTCCTTCCACTTGCCACCCACAAGTGTGCTCAGCAAATCACCCCCTCCCAGTTCTGTGTCCTTCTCTCTAATCACCAATCTGTCAAAGTTTCTGCCGCCTGTGTCAATTTCTGGCTCAGCTCTTTCAGGCTCATTTTTGCTGAACATAGCAGTCAAATGGCTGAATAGAGAGTTGGGCTTAGATGTGGTTGTAGGTGGGCTTAAAAATGGCAACAATGGATTGGGAGGTGGAGGCTGCAAACCAGGTAGGCTGAATGGCAGTAGGGAAGGAGCTGAAGTGCTGGAAGGCAGAAAGGGATTAAACCAATTATTTATAAGAGAAGCACTTGTGGTCGGCTTTGGAGTGGTGGACACTACTACTTCTGAACGAAACAACTCCATAACTTCCTTGGCCAAATCGGCCCATGGAGTGGCCACCACTCGAGGACTGCTTCTGACTGAAGGAGCAGAGCCCAGAGGCGACATCCTGGAAGGCTCCACCAATGGGACTGCATTTTGAGGAGATCTCGCGAGTATTTTATTGAAGCCGAAGGGTAAACCAGCTTCATCTTGGCTAGAAGGCGCATCGTTGGAGGGAGCAAAGATCTCGAGAATGTCGTTAATGATGCGTCCAGAATTTTGAGAAAGAGCAGTCTCAGTTTCTAAAAATTGTTTCACAAGCTAGATTGTCTTGTCAAATCGTTAGACTCAAAAAAATTGTTGCTTCTTCTTTTTTGCTCCTAATTTTTTGCCTTTTCCCTATTTTTTACTTCAACAACCAGAAAATATCTTGTCAGCCGCTTTTTATTTCTGATCAATTGTCTGCTTTTTTCTCACACACATTTTTCTTGGGGCTAAACAATATCCATTTTTCTTCTATCTTTCCATCCCCTCTTGCCTCTCGTTTAAGGGTATTTGGACGCTATGGGGAGAAAGAGATCAACCAGGCTTCTGGATGTGGGGCATAAAAGGGGGTTTTACAAATAATATTAAAAAATATATTTATAACCATAAATATAATAGGAACATCAGTTAGTTCTCATGGCCGAGTGGTTAAGTTTCGAAAGGTGCCCTTTACAAGGTTTCGGTTCCTAATTGGATTGTGTGGACAAATGTCTTATTAAAAATTTCTATTCTTGAATCGAGTGGGTGGCGTATTCTGTGAGTGCTCCTGTAAAATTTTGTATTTACAGGAGCTTGGGGTTGTTGCTGATCGGCTAAGCAAACCTTTTTTTACAAATAAACTATAATTGAGAACAGGGAATACTACCAACAATTGTGGTTTCTATCATAAAATTTTACCTGGTATCTGCTGACCACCACTGAATAAAAAAGTTTGTAGAAAAAAGAAGAAAATAAGAGAGAAATTTCGCGAAACAAAAGAGAAAGCCATCAAAACCTTTTCTTTTTACGCATTTAACACAGCTGATTGTGGTGGTCATTCACCAGGAGTTTGCTGTTTCATTCACCCCGGTTTGATGTTAGAACTGATTGAGATAAAGTGCAACAAAGAGAAATGTGAAAGTTTGAATCAGCAAAATCGATACAGGGAAAAAATAATAGTGCTCTGTATTCATAAATCTGGGAGGAGAGCTGCAAGAGGAGAACCAGGTCGTCTCTTCCTATGGCGCAGTCATCCCAGTGAAAGGTTTGTTAGAGGCCCTTCTAGATACACCACACATTACACAGTGACTGACCGGTTATAGATCGACAAGCAAAGTAATTCTCAAAGTGGCTAACACGCATAAAATTAGCTGACTTAGGCCGCGGTGACAAGAGCTCTAAATTTGTTCTTTGTAAATACCACTATGAGAAGAGGATTAGCTTACCGTAAATCATCTAATAGACGGGCAGCCTAAATTTAAAAGAAAATGTGTCTGTAGCATTGCTATTTTTGACCTATGTTTTCCTGGTGTTTTCTGGGCATGTTATGTACCAATATGTAGCTGGCTATCTCCGTTCCCCCTCTTATAGAAATTAACAAAAATGGTAGTCCTTGAGACGGACACTCAAAGGTCAAACGATAGGTAACTCAACGCCATTTGTTTATTTCATGAAACAGTACCGATCGTTTGAAGCAAAAAAAAAACTAAGCAAAAAGCCGAGCAAAGTATTTTTCCATTTCTTGCTTTTCATCTGGGAAAAACGGGATTTCTTCGACACAAAACACGCCGGGTTTTTTCTTGTCGTGATGGCGAACCACTTTAATTTTTGCCTACAAATTAAGGAGTAGGAAATGAATGCCATGCCAAAAATAACATATGCTAATAAACCTGATTAAAGGTCCTCTTGATGCGAGCAATCATCCACCGTCTATCATATTCCAACTGATGCTTGTTTCCAACAACGACCTTGTTGCGCGAAGTGTCGATTCTAACCCGCTTTGTTTGATTTGAGTCGCCCGCCTCAGCGTTGTGCATCCTCTGTTTTACGGAACACTCAAAATGATCCTCGTCTTCTAGCAACGCCTTATCCATCGGATGAATCTGCAATAGAATATTTCCGTATATTATTAAGGAATAAATGATGAAAACTTGCCGATTCATTTCCTTGTGGTTCACATCTGCCGCTTGAAAGCTCACTACTATCCGCAATTAGCAAAGAACTGAAGTCCAAATTTCGTAAATCATGTTCGACGAGCACGTCAAATTGGAAAAGCGCCTCTAGAGATGTCAACTTGTAGCTGAAGTCCATGATTTCTAAAAAGAATGCGTCATACAACATCAATAATTACAGTTAAGATAATGGATTGGGCTAAAAGAATTCTGATAATGACTTTGAAGCAAGTAAGTAGATTTTACGAAATTCTTGCGTTCTTAAGGGCTGTTTGACGCTACTAGGAAATATATTCTCCCCCCCTCCCAAAAAAAAGCTACTAGGAAATACCTCCTCCAAATCGATTTGTCCAAAAGTGCTGGCAACTTTTTTAGTTGGGAAGTGAATTAGATTGGAAGTAAACACATGTTGAGACTTTTGACTACACACCAAGATCGCTCTCTTGATTCATTCCAAATATTGTCGAGAATAAAGACCGAAACACAGTAGACACTCGCAGGAAGACAAAGAGCAACACAAACACTTCTACAAGGGGAAGCTCTTTACTAAAAAAAAACAAAAATGCTAAAACAGCCGAATTTTTACGTCGTTCAGAAAAATAAAAGGATGCAAACCCTTTAAAAAGGATGCCAAGCATCCCAAAGGATGTAAGTTGACAGGCCTGGCTGCGCTACAATTTTTTGGAACATACAATCGGACAACTTTTTCAGCGGTCCAATAAAAAAAAACTGTCATACGGCATTAAAAGATGATAAATTTTTAAGAAGTTGGTCCAAAAACAATTCCTTTTAAAATTTTCTAGGTTTTAAACTCTCACAAATTTCAATTGAGATCCGTTGTGTATAGAATCCAGCACATTACTCTTACGAAATTTATACAGTTCGATTCAGAACAAGAGAATCAGTTGATGGATTTCCTTTGTCTTGGACATTTTCACGAGTGATAATTACAGTCTTTACATCGCTAAGCGGTGTGTTAAGCTTAGACGAGCGCAGAACCTTTTCCATGATTGAACGTAGAGCTCTTGCGCCCGTGCCGCTTTGAATAGCCATTCCAGAAATCTCTTCCAACGCTTTATCTTCGAACTGTAGAGAGATCTGAATAAGATTATTGTCGAAAGTACTTTTTTAAAAGAGTTTACTCACGTTATCCAAAGCGAACAAGGCCTTTTGTTGAGCTACCAAGTTGTTCTTTGGCTTAGTCAAAATTTCTTTCAACATGTCCTTGGTGAGCGTGTGAAACGGAGCGATTACTGGAAAGCGGCCAGCGAACTCTTGAATCATTCCATACTCAACAAGATCTTCATGGGTAACTCTAGACAAAAGCTAAAATAACGTGTGTGAAGAATAACACACATGGTGTTTAAAAAGACTTAACAAACTTTGTCTTTCTTTGCTTGAATCATTTCCTGCTCTTTATCATCTTTAGTGATACTGAAGTAATGGCTCGAAGCACCTGAAATTAAAAGTTAAACCTTCTTTGTAAAACATATTACTTCTTCGTACCAAAGCCTAGAGATCGCTTATCCAGTCGTCGGCCGACAATTTTCTAAAAAAATTGTCTGAAAATACTCAAATATTTATCGAGATATTTTAACCTCAAGGCTAGTAAAGGCACCAGAAACAACAAAGAGAATTTCTTTGGTGTTTACTTGCACCATCATGTTTTGACCATTGGCGCCCTTCCTACCGCTCTTGACTTCCACTTTTGTCCCTTGAAAAAACATTTTAGACATGTAAACACCATAAATATGGACAGACCTTCAACCATCTTGAGCATAGACTGCTGCACATCCCGTCCAGCTACGTCTCGCTGATTATCTTGAGATGGATTCGATGAAGCAATCTTATCGATTTCGTCGATGAAAACCACACCACGCTCAGCTCGTTTCACGTCACCATTAGCACTTTCGAGCAGCTTCTGGATGACGGATTCCACATCTTCCCCAACATAACCAGCGCGAGTTAGATTAGTTGCATTGGCACAAACAAAAGGCACATCAAGCAGTTTTGCCACTCTGAAATTTGGAGAGTTACTCAACGAACACATAAAACAAATCGAAGTTTTTTTAAGTACAACTTTCAGTATGTTTCAGCATTTAGGACGTATGAAAAATTGATAATGCACAAGTTGATTGCCGGAGATGATTGATTACCATTGTTGCCGCAAAGCGGCCAAAGACATCAACTTCTTAAGCACTTTTTAAGGAAGTAAATCAGTTTGCAAAATAAAATTTTCACACATCTTCCCCAATTCCACATCTTCCCCAACATAACCAGAATATATATATACATAGTTATGGGTGCAAGCTGTGATATGAGGGAGGCTAGTGAATGTAGGCGAGTTCAGTCTTTATCACAATATTACTTGTCAAACTTTAATTTTGTATTCTACATGTAAAAAACCATTATTTATGTTGGTGACTTACGCCCCAGCCCGTCCACGTCATACGTAATAATCTATGTTTTTGTTGAGCTGTAAGTTGCCGCAGTGTTGTGTGGTCAACTATGAACCCTTATTGATCAAATAGTTTCATTCGCTTACGTCTCCGTCATGTATGTTTTGCCGACGCCGGATGGACCCAGGAGCAAGAGGTTCGACTTTTCTAATTGAACCTTTTCTTCCGTTAGACAAGCGACCGCCGAAGATTTTGACCGATGAGAAAACTTGCTACCTGAAAAAAGAATGATCTTCATATGTGTGAAAACCATTAGAAATATACCGGCGCCGGAAAGAGAAAAGTCATTGACTGTATGTGGAGCGAGATTGCACCGGATTCTCTTACTGTGATCATAGAAGCTAACCGCTAGAATAATCTTTGCCTCTTGCTGCCCTATGACAAATTGATCCAAGTAGCTGACAATCTGAATAAAAACTTGAAGTTACTACAAAGTTCAAAAATATTAGGTACCTCGAGCGGAGTCATTTTCTTGCTTTTCTCTGTTAGTCGCGCTTCTGTTTGACTTTCATGTGCTAGGTTGCGGTAATTCAATGATTCAGACTAAAATAACGTAATATTCAGAAAAAAAATTAGGAAACATTACTCACGTCTTCAGCGTACATCACAATACCCAACTCTAAAATAAAAACTCTGCCAATGGCTCAGTTAATAAGACGACTCACGACTCCTTCCCTTTGGCTTTCTCCCAAAGATTGTTTGATCAGTGAAACGTCTCTCTGAAATATAACCTTTAGTTCATGCTGACAAACATATTTTTAAACTCACTGCTGACAGTTGCATCATCAGTGTCGTTAGTATCGCTGCTTTTATAGTTGACAGTATCTAGTTGATCAGAGGTGGGAGAAATGCGATTGTTCACATAGATGTATCCTTGACCAGTTCCAGACACAAAGCGACGATAGAACAGCAAAGAGGTTCGTGCCAAAATACGACCATCCATGTTGATTACAATCTTGTGTAGCGCCTCAGATTAATTAGACAATGAGGTCTGAGTTGGACTAAAATGGATCTTTCCATAAGAGAGCATTCTAGGAAACAACCTAACCTCACAGGAGCAAATGCAAAGACTGATTTTGGCTCCTCAGCCAAAGCTTATATGTAGAAAGGTTTAACAGTATTGTCTCAAAATGAGTCCTCTACTGACATTAAAAAGAGGAGGCAATAGAGCTAATCCAATCATTGGAGTACGATGTGTCTTTCGGCAAGTTCTAATTTAGAACTTTTGATATCGAATAATTTGCATAATAATGGTTGGTCGAATGCAGGTGAATCAATCTATAATTTTTGTTTGCACTAAAGTTTTTGATTTCTTTTAGAAGATCTTGCGTCTTGCCTTCTCTCCTCGCTACTTACTATTGACTAATACAGTGACTTGTGTATCTCTCCTTGGAATAGCTGATGTCTCACAGCAGATGTACGGTGGTGCTTCTCTATGGCTAAATGAAGAACAAAAAGCAAAAGGAGTGGCTTCTTCCATGAACTGGGCAAGAACTCGTAAGTTGTTTTACTTTCACACATATCTTTACCTGACTTAAAATTTCAGGACGTGTTGCGACAGTAGGTTTCCTCACTGGTCCCATGAACACATTCTGGTATCGATGGTTGGAGCAAGCCATTCGAGGTCCAAAAACTGTTTTGCTGGTTGCTAAAAAGGTGGCAGTGGATTTGCTCTCTTCTCCAGTCTTTGATTGCACTTTCGTCATGAGTAGATTTTTGAATTTTTATTCCGCTAATAGTCGACAACCACCTTTCAGCCATCGCATTGCAAGAGGGAAAGTCTCTGCTAGAAGGGTGGAATGAATACAAATGCAAGTTCCATCGAATCATAATGGTAAATTCAATATTCCTTTTCAAAACATTTTCTTATTAAATTATTTTTAGTGCAGTTTCATGGTTTGGCTTCCAACTCAGTCGATCAACTTCTCTCTAGTCCCGCAAAGATTCCGAGTCCTTTGTGTGGTGTGCGTCTACTATGTCTACAACTGTCTTCTCACCTATATCAAGCATGATCATTAAGATTCTAAGAAGCAAATGTGTCATTTTTATCCAATCAAATCCGTCTGTGTAATGTGCTTCTGCGTTGAGTGAAATAATTATGTAATAAAACTAGTTTTTTTTTCTGCTTCAGAACATCCGCGGTCTGACTAGCTCAAACCCACTTTAGCTGGTTGATCGAATTTTGACTACAGCAAAAAGAGGAGCAAAAGTAGTGGTAATATTTTTTTCCGTTGTGCATAAGAACAATCGAAGATAGGTGCGTTAACGTTAGTTAGACTTTTTCCAAAATTTAATTGAATAAAGTCTACCAAACGTCCCTGTACCGAAGAAAACTTTTAGCTTTGTGTTTTTGATTTATTTTTTTCTGGTAACGGATAGAATCCCCTCACGCCGAAATCCCCTCGGCCAAAATCATCCCGCAGTAAAATTTTTCTCAGGGTCAAAACCTTACGTTTAACGTTTTGCTTAGTTCTATTACACTAAAAGGAATCGATTTGACTAACAAAAGCAGAAATTTAGAGGTCTTTTTATTTTTGCTGCTCTTGTTCCTTTGTTCTCTGTCTGATTCGTGTGGCTGCTTTTCGTAACTTTGGATATGCTTAGCTCAGTTCAGGAATATAAAGATCAAGAGAAGTTCTTTTGGATAAATCAAGAACCAAGGGAATGTGTATCAGGTATGTGGTGTATCATTCTCTCTTTCCACTCAATGCTTTATTGTTCTCTTTCGGTGTTATTTCCTCTGTTTGCAAGTTTAATAAAATCGATTTTAGTTGCGATCTTGCACCTGAAAAAGCCTTATCATATGTCTTCAGACTACGTGGAACGGACTGAGGGGAAACCGGCGCGTGAATTTGATACTAGGTATATGAACCATTTTAAAGCAATTCTTTTCGGTAACTTTTCCATATTTTCGCATATAGCTAACAGTTCTATTTGCAGCCGTGTCGATCGTGATGTTATGCCAGGTGGTCCGATGTCTCAAAGTTATGAAAATTATATCAAGGTCTTTAATTCTGTTTAAAATTTTGTAATTCGAACACATCGGAAACTAGAGTGAGGTGAAGCTATTTCTTGTAAAAACTTCTAATTCTTGAAAACCCTTAATTGATTAAAGCATTAAAGTGTCGGTTTGCAAACTCTACGGGAAACACCTTACTCTTATGTTTTAAATTTTAGAACATCTTCCGACCAAGAGAAATGGCTGAACTGTCAACTGTTAATGGAATACCCGGAGGTTCAGGAAGCAGCTATCCGGCCAGTGGTTTGGGTGGGGGTCTAGGTGGTGGGCTGCCAAAGAAAATCAGTGCTTCTGCTATGCTCAAAGTATATATTTTGATCTTTTTAGAAAACCATTTACTTCTTATTGAGTTTTCAATCTGTAGATGGAGGAACACCTGGGCAAGGATGCTTTGGACGACACAAGTGGGCATCCTTTCTGTCTTATTTTGATCTCAACTTTGGTTTCAGTGGATGAAGAAGCACTGGAAAGTCCTCTAGATGCCATCTACCAGGAGTTGGGGATTGGTGTTCAAGGACTTTCTTCCATCGGCACCACTCCGAGATTGGGCTCTCGATATCCAGTTTACACGCCAAAATCTTCAAAAGAGTACTTTTCGGTGCGGGAAACATCTCATCTGAGTAATTTGGGGAGAACGTATGGCGGAAATACTTCTGTATGCTTTTTACCCAACTCTCAAGCATTAAAATAACAATTTCGGGTACTTTTAGTGTACTTTTCGCTCTTACAAAGATTCTTCTAGCTACAAGCAGCGCGCAGATGAGGAATATAAGAAGAACAACCGTCAAACTTTGGTTGATTACAAAGACTTTGATAGGTGAGAATACTGTTTGGCTTGACTGAGGCATAGAGACTAGTTTTTATATTCACAAACTATAATTGGGTTAAAACTTGGTTGTTGCAGCTCTCCGCTCTCACCATACATGTATCAATCCCATCCCTATGTTCAAAGACAAGATTCCAGAATTGTGGGCTCAAACTTTGTGCAATTGACCAGTCGACCAAGAGACAGATTTTTGGAGAAGTTGGATGAGACTCTGGCAGATATTAGGTCTAGCCCTCGGTACTCGCACTACTAATCCCATTTTCAGCCAGCATCATCCTTCTGCTATTGTACTATCAAATACAGTCAGCCCTCGATTTAACGACCCCTCTGGGGACTGACTCAAGGGGGTCGTTAAAATGAGGAAGTCGTTAAACCAAGGGGTCATTAAATCCAACGTTCTTGACAAAAAATCTTTCAAGGCGTCGTTAAGTCGAGGGTTTTTGTAAAAAGACCTATCAATTTTTCGCTGAAAACAACATTTCTTGCAACCAGCCGAGAAACAATTTATTGTTTTTGATATAACATCCACAGTTTGAAGAAATTTTATATTTGGAATTGCATTTCCTTCTTTTTTCGCTCCTTCTACAAGAAATTATCCAACGAGTTGCTATGCTGACAAGCACCTTTTCCATATTTTCATACTTCCCCGCTTTAATGTGAGCTCTTTTAGGCTCGTTGCCTTCATCAATGGCTTTCAGAATTGACTCCTTGTCATTTATGATACCAACGATTGTGCTTCTGGGAATATTGGATTGCTTCTCTAGCTGATGATTGCTGCCGTTTCTTGTTGAAGAAAAGCTGAAAAGACAAAATAATAGTTTAAGCCAGATAATAATCGCAAAATCAGCCAGGGGCCGTCAAATCGAGGAAGTCGTTTAGTCAGGTGGTTGTTAAATCGTGGGTTGACTGTATTTCCAGTTGTGTAACGAAATAAAGGGTTTATTGTTCCAAAACGAAAAAATATTATTGAAAATAGACTCCATATCTTGCAATAAATGTTTTCCTTTCTACTGTCCTAGCTAAAATCCTCTCATTAAAAGGGGTCATATAGATAAAAAAAAAAAAAGAGGTGCAACATTTCCAAGTTCCAGACATTTTTTTTTCCAGAATTTTTGAATAACTATAGTGACGGATGTCAGTTTGTTGTGAAGAAACGTTTTTACTAAACTTTTATAAAATATTTTGCCCAAATTAAGGTACAATTAAGTCTCGATTTAGTGTAGGTGCTGAGGACCGGAAAAAATATACACTAAATCGAGACTCGACTGTACTACCACATCCCCAACTTTTTTAAAGTGTTTTTTAACCTCTTTTAAATAGTTTTTATATGTACGATTGAAAAATCATTTTCTTATCATTTTCAGAGCGTTAACTCTCCGTATATCCTAAAACCATCACCAAATTTTGCTGAGATTATTCAAAAAAACCAGCATCCGAAAAAAAAACTCCACCAGGACTTATTTAACAAGTCAATCAACAACAAAGGTAACCAGTACTCAGTTGCAGCTGCTTAGATTTCAATGTTTTACTAGTACAGTCGTGTCTCGATTTAGTGTAGGCGCTGGAGACCGGAAAAAACATACACTAAATCGAGACTACACTATATCGAGTATATGGTTTATGCAGACCAACCAAACCCAAATAAAATATACACTAAATCAAGATATACATTAAATCGAGACTACACTAAATCGAGACTCGACTGTATATGGAGAAATACAAAATAAATAAAAAGAAACAATTCCAAAGTGCAAAACTTTCTTTTTGAGATCTGTACGCATTTGAAAACTCAACATTAATTCACCAAGAACAACAGCATGTAAAGTACCGTATTTCCTGTAATAGAAGCAAACCTTATCCATAGAAATGTTCCCACCGTATTTCAAATGGCCTGAATTATTATCTTTTCAATTCTTAAAAATGGATACCCAGTGTCATCCGCCCCCGTAGCTGCAATATTCGCGGATAGAAATATCCGTGGAATTTTTTATTGTCGGTGCAGATTTTCTATCCTCGGATAAAATACGCGGACTTTTCGATTGTTGCTACGCGAGCTGGTTTCTAGAAAAACGAAAGTTACAGGCACTAGAATTTGAAAATGAGATGGCACGCCTTTAATAAAATCTCCGGGGCTTTTATTGAAGGAAATACGGTAAATAAATATTAATTCGCTAAAAATAAAATGTGAAAGAGACAGGAGATTGTGAGTGCTTCCACTGCCTTGGAAGGGCTGGTGATATGCACTTGTACACACAGGAAAAATAACTTGCACCTTTTATTCGTCAGCCTTATCATATAATGCTAGCGGATGAATAGGGAGTACAACGAAGCAGGTCGCCATATGCTCTTCTGCACAGAAAAAGTTGCTCTAAATATATCTTATTTTTACAAATACCGTATAACCTCTATTAATCCTCCCCCCTATCCCTTGTCACCACGGTCAGTGGTCAACCATTTTTTACGGCTCAACCAACCGACAATTGGGTACTCACACCACACTCAAAAATGTAGCTGAGATTCAGGGCTATATTTTTGAGTATAGTGTCAGCACCCAATTGTCGAGTGGTTGAGCGTAAAGAATGGTTGACCACCGACCGTGGTGACGAGAGAGAGGGGGGAGGATTAATAATAGTAGGTATAAGAGGAAGAGCCCCCAAATTTTGTTTACTTTCATTTAAAAACGATGACTGGCGGCTAGTAGCAAGAAAAAAGCTTACTTTTAATTTTATAATTTCCCCTTCTTGTTTATCTCCTTCCTCTGGTTAAAAGGCGAATATCCTATTCTAGAAAAGCGAGTAATCCATTTTTCACCTAAACCGACGACTATTTGGAAACTAATTTTTTATGCAAATCAAAACATGTGTAGCTCAGCCAAAGACGTAAGAGCAAGCGTGTTTTGGTGTTTAGAATTGAAAAAAAAAGGTTCAGTTTGCAGCCTTATCCTCAAATATAATGCATTTTAAGCCATTAGTTAAACATGTCCTCGGTGGAGGTCGTAAAAGTGCTGAGCTCTTTCCAGGAATTCCGCCTAAAATTGTTGTTTTCGTAGGCCCCATTATCCAATTGTTTCACACCGACAATAAACACCTCTGGCTGAGCCAATCAAAGAATCAATTTTATGTGCTTTTGCACACACCATCCTAGTTGCCGTTTTTTGAACCTACAAACTAATTGTATTAAAATAGAATTGGGCATACTTTTTATGAGGCAAAGATATTTTTTGCCTGCCAAGTCTTAAAACAGGCAAAAGCAAGTGGGAACGGTGATCATTTATTTTATTCTTCCTAAAAATAGCTCTCTTCTTGTTGCAAACCTATTTTTGGAAGGACAATGACGATTTTTTTTAATTGCGCCATTTCAAAAGAGAAAAACTTTCTTTACTTATTTTGTGTTCTCTTTTAGTGGTTGTAGACCATAATCTACGCGGTAATTTGTTAGGAGGGACATTTGTTTGTGGTTCACTATAGAACTACTTTAAATAGAACTACTTTAACATGAACTCTGTTTCCAGAAATTTTCGAGTACAAGCATGCAATCGCGAGGAAGAGGACTTTCAAATATGCAGCCTAGTCGTTCTTCTACAGCTGATTTACAAAGCCAGAATTTAAAGAAGCCAGTAGTCGCAGAGAATCCAAGTTGGGACAACGATGATGATGAGGCTGAGGTGGTCAAAATGGGCAGTCCTTTAAAGGAAAGCGCCAGCATGCCTCCAGCCGACGAATCTACTAAAGGTCTTTCTCTGTAACGCCTCCTTTGTTTTATTTTTCTTTGTTCTCTTCTTTCAGTTTCTAAGGAAGGGCTCAGTGGAGTTGATTTTGGTGATACCGTTACAAGTAATGTTTTGCCTCAAAACTCTAGCCTCCGTGGTATTCGTGGCCGTAGATTTGTGTCCAATAATCTCGGCTCAAACTACAGTGCAGGAACTCATAGTAATCATCCTGGCAGCAATGGACTTGCGCGTAGTAATTTTGCTCCGAGTGAGCCTCTACCAAATGGATATGGAGCAAATTTCGGTATAAAATACCATGAAAATTCTATTAATGACACTGACACGCCATTTTCTTTAGGCAATAGAATGAATCTTACTGAAGACTCGATCACAAACGAAAGGCTGGGTCGCGGTATACGTGGTGGCGTTAATGGGCGGGGAGTTTTCCATAACAATCAAAATTTTTCCAATTTTAATAACCGTCCGTCGATCAGTAATTGTGGTTTGAATGGAAGTGATGATACGAAGTGTTTCATCTGCCACGGTACTGGGCACTACTCTAAAGAATGTCCTGAGTTTCGTTTTGGTCGACCTTTTTGTTTGTCTTATGCCTCTTTGTACGTTTCGAGAATAACAATTTTGTTTTAGCAAATCGTCAAGGGACGAGTGGAAGAAAATACACGGATGTTCGTTGGGAGCTGTGTAAGTTTCTCATGTTTGCGTAGGATTTTTTTTATGTTGTGGTTCATTTTTTCTATGTTGCTTTTCGTCGTTTAGACACTGACTATGGACCAAGCTACGTGCCTATGCGTCGATCTGTTGATCAGATTTTCGGAGATGACATCAAGTCTTCGTCCAACTACTTGGAAATTCGAATTTCGGATGACGACGTTTCAATTAGTGGTCCTGGCGGTACTAATTCGACTGTTGTGCTAATCGAGTAGGTCTATATATGCACATGTCAGCTTGTTGCAAAGGTTTTTAGAAATTGGGATGAAGCTAAGCTGCATGAAAGTCTTAGAGCAAATATTGAGCGAGCATGTTATGCACAGCCGAGAAAAATTCAGTCGTATACTATTCCTTTGATTATGGAGGGTAACAGCTTTACAGTTGCTCATTTCCAAATGAATCATAGTGTTACCAAACGCTTTTGGATGGTCATAATTATTGTCTTAGTGCATTTTCCGAAAATATTATTTCCTAGTTTGGCTTTATTTTCGGTGGCACCTATCAGCTTCGGGGGGAGTAGGAGCCAAAACACATCAGGTTAAGCAAGGACTGTGTGTTTTCGTGTCTTTCACATCGTATATATTTGAAATTTGCTATCGAAAACTGAGTTGATCTATGTGGTTTGAAAAAAGCGCTAGGAAAAATTTTGAAAAAAATGGTTACAAGCGGTACGTATCCTTGGTACACCTCGAATTCATAAGTCTTTAGGTCGTGACTTGAACGGAGTTGCTGAAACAGGAAGCGGAAAGAGTGCGGCATTTTTGATCCCGGTATACTTTATTTCGCTTAATTCACTTTCACAAATTCGCTATTCCCAGATAATTGATATTATTCTCAAAAAGAAAGAAACCGAAGAAATTGCCTCCGATCGTTCTCGTCCACTAGCGTTGATCATTGAGCCGACTCGAGAAATGGCAATTCAGCTCTCGGAGCAAGCCAAAAAACTTGCTAATGGTAAATATTCTGTCAGAAAACTCAATAGGCTTGGTAGAAAATTATAGGTACAAATGTTACGGTTGCAGTCGCATATGGAAAGTTCGAGAAGAGAGAAAATCTCAGAGAAATTAGTAAAGGATGCGATATTTTGGTGGGAACTCCAGGTCGTCTGAAAGATTTTTTCACTTCTGGCTACGTAAGTTAATTTGACAATGGCCTTTAAACCAAAACAAACATTGTTTACAGGTTCTGCCTGAAAATTTAAAGTTCTTAGTCATTGACGAAGCCGATCATCTTTTGGAAGACCAGTTTTTGAGGGAACTTCGCGATATTGCATCTGTTAGCGGTTTTCCTAAAGTAATTTGTTTTTGTTGCAGCGGTTGATTACTTAAACTCTTGAGCTTGTTTGAAGTTTAGAAAGAACATAGGCAGACTATATTCTTCAGTGCAACTTGTCCAGACGAAATTCAATTGTGGTCTAAGGAATGGATGAGTCCAAAACATGTATTCGTCTCAAACAATCAGCGAAATTCTGCGAATCATAAAATCGTGCAAAGTTTTGTTCAAGTCTCTGCAGATAAGAAGAAGGACGTGGTTTTCGAAATGTTAAAGAAAGAAAAGGAAGAAGCTATACGGAATTCACGTATGTAATTCAGGCATAATGTTTCTTTTTTTGTAGAAGATTTGTATTTTAGCGCATGTAAAGAATCCACCGATAAGAAGGACACTTCTTTTTATGAATACTAAGCGAGGTTGTGATGTTTTGGCCTCATTTTTATCTGTGAGTGGCATTGAATCTGTGATTATCAACGGGTGTAGTCTTATACTACTATTATTTACCATCTACTGTGAAGATACAAGAAGTTTTTAGAGACCAGCCTCAAGAGACTCGTGACAAGGCCTTGGAATATCTTCGGAAAAATGAAGTGCAAGTCGCAGTGACAACTGATGTCTGTGCCCGTGGCATCGACATTAAGGATCTTGACCATGTGAGTGTCTTTGCTTGAGCATAGAAATTTCAATCATACGCATACTTAGGTTATAAACGTTGATATGCCTCGTGATTATGTTACGTATGTGCATCGTATTGGGAGAACTGGACGTCTCAAGACTGGCTATGCTACCTCTTGCTTCGATCCCATTGAAGATGCTGGACTCGCAGATAGTCTTGCAAAGGTTTTTTGGACTCCCTTATCCTGTTACTAGTCAATCTTGCAGGGTATACGAGGTGAGAATCAGACCGTGCCACCATTTCTTATAGATGCTTACTGTGCGAAACTCGGGCTAGCCGATAATGAAAAAGAATGGGGCGTGATAGAAAAACAAGCAGCTACACCAGACAAATGGCAATAAAAAACATTTTAGAACGCTTTACTTCTTGAAAGAGCCGATTGTTTTGATCCAATGTTTGTTTTTGTTTAATTAATTTTTCAGAGTTAGTATAAGTTAGGAGTTTTGACGTGTGGTACAGTCGAGCTTCAATAACCCGTCACCCTTTTTTCAAAAATGGGTGACGTGTTATTGAGAGTTGGCTTTATTGACGGCTTTTTGAGAATTATAGGGGCAAAATCTAAGCTTTTGAATTTTACTATGCAGGGTTTGGCTCTAGGTTTTGACCACTTGTTTAGTTTTAGGTTAAGCACTTAGTTACCATGAACCCTCATCTCAATTGTTTGCCTTTCTTTTTCTAATGTTTATTTTGCCGCCATGGCACTAAATAAATACTACCATGGACATTTATAGACAGAAAATGCAGAGATTTCGCCGAAAACCTAAGTATCGTCATAATGAAGAGTGTGGTGGAGGCAAGAAGACATCTAGTCAACAACATTTAAGGGCGACAATATGTTTTATCATTTCTGGATTTGGGGTGTGTAATTGCGGAAACAGAAGCGAAATGGCCGCTTTTTTTATATCTAAAATCCCTTTTTGTCCAAAAAAGTCAAACTAACCATTTGTAAACTCGAAACCAACAGTAGGATACCGACCTTCAGAAATTGAATTCCCATATCCCACCTCCATTGGATAGATGCCGGTCAGTGCTGACCTCTTGCCATATCGAGACAACACCGCCGATCGCTTGCCATAGCGGGACAGCACGGCGGAATGACCAGCTCTGCCATACCTGGACAACACTGCTGAGTCTGCTCGTTTAGGATCCTCATGTGAAGACGTCTCCTCTTCACTCCTATATAGGGTTGTCGGATATCCGAAAATATCGGATTCGGATATCCGATCCGTATCCGATATCCGAAATTTTCGGATATCCGATCCGATCCGGTATCCGATATCCGAAATTTTCGGATATCCGATCCGTATCCGGTATCCGATATCCGAAATTTTCGGATATCCGATCCGTATCCGGTATCCGATATCCGAAATTTTCGGATATCCGATCTGTAGCCGAAAAATTTCGGATATCCGATCTTATTTGAAAATATTGGATAAATTTTTAAAATTTTCTTTTTAACTTGCGGTTTCTATATTCGGCTTTTTTTGTTAGACTTTTTGAAATGAGTCATCTCAAAGTTGTCTGTATAGTAGGGT